>JAEANM010017311.1:0-12987 GCA_017656035.1 Myanophis thanlyinensis
ATTTTATCTGCTGTGAACCGCCCCGAGTCCTTAGGGAGAGGGGGCGGTATATAAATTTAATAAATGATAAATGATAATGATATGTGTATATGGGCATGTATTTCTGTGAGTGTGAGTGTGTGTGTGTGTGTTCAGGGAGAGCTATCCACAGGAAAGAAAGTATTTACCAATCTTTTTTTCTAGGGAAAAAAAGATGTGAGAGCAGAGTAATATAATAATTGTCCACTGGCATAGTGACTTGCCAAACTATCTCAATTTAGACAGGATTTTCTTAAACTACTTTAGCATTAAGCTCCACAAGCAAAGAACAGAAGTAGTTACTTAAACACTAAATTTGGATATGCCCTAAATGTTTTCCGCTTTGACTGTGGGCAAAAACAGAACCTTTGTTCTCAATTGCTTGAGAGGGCTGCTGACCTTTCTTTTCCAGAAAAAAACCCCCGCAATCATTTCAAGTGAATTTTGTTTTAGAAATACTGTATAAGTGGTGTTGTATTTTTTTAAAGTATTAATTGGATAAAATACGTTACTCTTAACTTACTAAAAACTTACCAAAAACAATCAGACTGAACAAAACTACCATATCTAGATCAAATAGCCCAATTGTATTACTCATTTTATACTCAGTATAAAATAGCAAGAAACTTAAATTTAAATCTGTTTCTAGGATCAATGAAATCTACTACTGTTCAGTTGAATTTATAACTTTGGGAAGTAAATAAAATATCTATTTTAATTCATTTTTTCTTATTTATAAGTTTCAACAAAATCAAGAAATAATTCTTTTAAAAAAGTGAAGTATTTTCAAAAATTAATAATGCCTTAATTAATACTAAGGGAAGTAAGAAGACAATGTATAAGGTAAATGGACAAAATCAAAGAAATTACAGGAAGACCTATCAGTTATTACTAGACATCTGTTTATTTTATATTGCTATTATTGTATTATTTCTAAAACCGTGTTTTCAAAATCTCATGTATCATCCTAAATTGTATGATTGGAGCTATATAAAAATCTTAAATGAATAAGATTTAGCTTTGGAATTGATTTTACATATTCAAAAACAATAACTATAGTTAAAACAAAATTTTACAAATTACATTAATTTTAAAAATGAAAAGATATTAGCTAAAAATTTAAAATGGATTTAAAAAGAACAAAGTGCTTGGTAGAAAAATAGGATACTGTAAAAATCATTTTACTATAGAAAGAAAAATAATCCAATAAACATTAATTTCTTATCAATGAAGATACAACATTCAAAATTATTATATATTACCACTATAATATCTGGCATATAAAATTACTAAAGCACAATACTTGGAATAATATCAACAGTAGTAGTATATTACTGTTGTCTGAAAAAAGGAACAAGAAAACACACATCAAGGATTGAGTAGGTATCCGTTTTTTTCTGAAAACTAAATACAGACATTTCATTTTTAATAAACTAGGAAATAAAACATAAAAACAAAATTAATGTAAAAATGCAGGATGATAAAAATACTCTTAATCAATGTAAAAGGACTAGATATGCTGGTTAAATGGAAAAGAACATTAAACATATATAAAGCTATAAAAAGAAGTAATATTGCTATAAGAAATTCATCACTTGTATTAAACTGTATGGTAACATGTAGTTAATGGATAGTGATCGCTGTAGGAATCTTTTTAAATCATAAGGTTACAATACTGTTAAAAACTTGATTGCATATTGATCAATTAATAGGAAAATATGAAAGAAAGATTGTTAACACATAAATGTAATTTATTTTATAAAGGCTACATTTATTCATTTATTCTTTATCAAGAGCCGTGGTGGTGCAGTAGTTAGAATGCAGCACTGCAGGACTAGTTCACTGCTCACTCCAGGAGTTCAACCCGGCTCAAGGTTGACTCAGCTTTCCATTCTTCCAAGGTCAGTAAAATGAGGACCCAAACTGTTGGGGGCAATAAGCTGACTCTGTACACTGCTTACAGAGGGCTGTAAAGCACTGTGAAGAGGTACTGTATATACCGTAAGTCTAAGTGCTATTGCTGGTGCTATTGATATTCCTAGATTCAAAACTGTTACATTATGTTTTACTCTGTATTTCCAAAATGAAATATCGGATTCATTTGCCAGGATAGCTGTTCATTGTGTTTGATTATTTTAGCTAATTTTCAACAGTGCATTAATTATTATTCATTGATGTTACTGCTCATGTTGCTATCAAATCAGTTTTCCATTTTATTTAATGAAATTTAATTTCCTCATCCAACACTAACCCAGAAGAGGTTGCTTTTTTGATTAGTGTAAAGTCTAAATCTTAATTTTTTTCGCAGTAATACACTCTATTCCACTCTATTTTTTTAATGGCTTGTATTTAGTTTTGCCAATTGTGTCACTATAATTTTATCAATACTAGACCTTGGATCTCACCTGTTATATTTTTATATCATTATTACTTAAACAGCTTTAAGAATATGTCAACTTTGCAAAATTTCAAAGGATCCAAGAGTGCTACTTCTTATAAAACATGTTACCAATTAGGCAATTTTTACAATCTCCACTCAACAATTCAGATTTTCTTTCTGTAATGCCTGATTCCAAAAATCCTCTCCAAATCCTTCAAAAAGAATATCATCCTCTACTCCAGACTGTACAAGCTAACTTCAGCAGATACGACCTTTAGAAAGCACTAATGATGTTCATTCTGTGCTTGGAGGCACTTTGACACATTAGCACTTGGAAAGATCTCTAGGCAGTAGTTTATCAGCAGGGTCCATCCAGGCATGATGAACACTTTCACAGTGTATTAGCATATATCTAGAGAAAGAATGCCCCAGACTAGAAGCGGTTTTGAATGTTGAAGTGACCTTAAAGTAGGACAGGAATTCAAGTTGTGCCAGATATTCATGAATATTTCTCACCAACTCACAATTCAAGATCACATTATTAGTTTAATAGTGGGCTACTCTATGTTAAACAAACACACAAAGCAACAAACACACATACACACACACACACATTTATTTTCTCAATTTCTAAATTATGTAGTTTGTTTAGTTTAAAAAATTGTTAACAAAGTATTTGTAATAAATGCAGAAGCAGAAAAAGTGATCACAATGGGAATCTTCACAATGTAGACTACAATAAAGGAATCCTTGCCATCACAGAATTCAGATTTTGTAGTCTGCTATTGATGCCATGTTATTTATACATTTTATTGGTTAATGATCTTTAGAGTTCTAATAGTGAACACAAGGTTGCTACTCTTCCCCACGCATATACAGTACCTAATTTAGCCATGTGTAGTACAATGAAAGAGAATAATAAAGCTACATAGCTTGTGCCTCTATTGCCACAGAAAAAATACTATATAAGTACACATAATATAATAGCTAATGGTGAAATTTTGTTGCAGGCAGTTTCAGCTAAAAAAATCAAGTAGCAAATTATGTGAAAGATATTTACATTTTAATTTCATTTTAAAATGGGATTAGAGATTTTGGACCCAGACTATGCACAATATATAAACAAACTCTAACTAACATAATACCTACAACAGTACTCATATTAGGGCTTCTTTTACTGATGTCTGCTGCCAGATAAGGGAGGATACATGAATGGCCAGAGAGGTGTGAAGTGTGCTCAACAATGCTTATGAAAGGTATGTGACAGACCAGGAAAGATGCATAACTGATCAGCACAGCAGAAGCTCAGTGGTTTATACAAGTGCCACAGAGTACAAATGGCCAAGGAAAGTGCATGAATATCAGGAGAGGCATGGCACAAGTACAGTCAGGCTCGGGGAGACTGTTTCAGTGGCAGGAAAAGCAGAGCACAAGCATGGAGAGCCTTGGGATAGTGGCTGCCATGTGAGAGAGGGGTTGTGAACGTCTAGACAGGCATGTCCAGACAGGCATGGCACAAACGCAACAAGTTTCACTGAGGATGTACAAGGATACAGAGTGGCTGGTGGAGTAACTTTGCTTGTAGGAAGCTGGCAAGTTGTGATCATGTGCGCTAGTTGCCAAACATTCAAGATCATGATTACATGACATGGGGATTTCAAGGAACTTTTCATAACTTCAGACAGTCATTCGACAAGTAATCATTAACATAGGACTACTGTACCCTATATCCTCTGTCGACTTCAAAACAACAATCAGATTACTCTGATATAATAAATTGTCTTGTTATATTGACTAAGGTGTTGGGATGTGATTGGGAACTTGGGCTATTTGGATCTACTTTCTGCCCTCTTCACTGACTCATTGTCATGGGGAGTTGTTCCTCAGAGGGTTGAGTGAGAATGCTGGGTGTACCCCAAGTATATAGTCTCCCAGCAGGGTTGTCCAATGTATGAAGGTCATCACAGCTGTCCAGACAAAGTTAGTAGGCATCTATATCTGACAACAGTACTACAGGAAAATGCTGTAAGTGGATGATTATAGTAGCAACAATGGCAAATGCACCATCCTATATTGTGTAGGAGAGGAGAGTGTAAAGCGATCCTGTATTTTACTAAGAAAATCATATGCATGGACAACATACCAATAATGGTAGAAGAAGTGGATCCCTCAAGTTGGCTAGCACTCAAATTTTATTTATTTATTTATATTTTTTATATATATTTATTTTAATACCAAATTTATATAATCACTTTCTCATTAGTATGACTCTGGGTGGTATTTAAATTGTGTTAAACAAACAATTAAAAACAAATTTGAAATAAATACTAAAACAATTAAACATAAATAAGAGCATTGGAACCATGTTAGGGGATCCTCATTACTATGGAATCCCCAAGCCTACTGAGAAAACCACGTTTTAAGGATTCCAGAGAGTCAGTAGAGTTGGAGCTAGTTTTACCTCAGGGAGAATGGTTCCAAATGGCCGGTGCTGTTGCAGGAAAGGCTCATTTTCTAGGTCCATCAGCTGGAACTCCTTAGCAGACAGAGCCTGCCCTTCCTGTGGGCCTGATAGGTTGGATCACTGTAAGTGGTTCCTCAAATAATCTGCTACTGATGAGCAGAAGAAGATTGTTTGGAGTATTAATGGTGTTATAGCCTGGTGGGTATCCAGCTGCTGAAGAAACTAATTCAAAATTGAAAAGTAAAAAAATAGCAATAGGAACATGGAACTTACAAAGCACAGTGAAAGATTAAATGAATCAACTGTACTTTGGCATCTTAGGTATCAACAAATGAAATGGATTGGAAGTGATTGCTATCAATCATGAACAACGAAGAAGGAAGGGTGTTGCATTCATTGTAGGAATAACATTGCAATATAAGATAGGATACAGTGTGGTCAAAAATTGAAAAATATAAGTTAAATTTCATAGACAACCCTTTAACATGACAGATACCAAAGTTTGTGCTCCACTCATTGATACAGAAGTGAAGGAGGTTGTTATGGTCAAGCTCAATCTGAAATTGGTAAGGCATACAAGCAAATTGTGCTGGTCTTGATTAGAGACTGCAATACCAAAATCAAAATAGTAAGGAAAAAAACATACTGTGTTTGAACTGTGTTTAACCATAAAACAGAAGCAAAACAGGGGAGCAACTCATCAGTTTCTGTCAATCCAATGATTTCTTCATTGCCAAAACATTTTTCAAAAAACCCCAAAAGACATCTCTATACATGGACAGTAACAGAAAGAATGAACAGAAATCAAATTGACTACAAGCAGTGCTTACATAACAACCCTAACAACCAGCAACTATGTTGCTAAGCCAAATGGTCACTAAGTTGTAAATCAAATAACTGAGGCTGCTTTCCAGCTGGAAAGAAACAAGACTACTCAGTTTCACACCTTTGGGTTTTTTTCTTGCCTCCTTACCACTCTCTGCAGAACCACAGAATGTGCAAGTGCCTGTTTACTGTCTTGTATCATCAAAGCAATGTAAACATGCTGGCAACTTGAAGCTTACTCTCTTGAAATCCATTCTTTTCCAATCTCTTGGCTCTGCAAATGGAGAAGGGATGGGGGTGGGTGGGAATGTGATTACTGTAGGCAAACTTTGCTTAGTCTGATTTTCTCCATCCCCTCCCCGCCCCCCTCAAATCTGAGAGGTTTGAGAGGAAGGAATTGCAAGAGAATAACTTTTTGTTTTTCTATACATTTGAAACAATACAATTATATCAACAGCCTGGGGTGGTAGCTGTGAGCATGCAACACAAATAGCTTGGAAAGAAAAACAAAGGATTTCTGTGAGCAATCTCTTCTTTGCCTGACCCCTTCTTTGCCTGACCCCAGTGCGACCACACCACTTTCGATGTGTTGGAGAACATATTACTCTTTTGAAATCCCTTCCTCTCCAATCTCTGTTCTGTAGTGGGCAGGTTGTCAGTTATAAAACAGAAAAAAGATAGCCACAGACTGATTATCGAAGAGATTACAAACTGCTCCAGTACAAGTTCCAAGTTAAGATAAAGCATAAAAACAAAGCCAACTGGTTTCTTGGTGTGATCTTGATGTTTTCAAGGAGAATATAAAAATTGGTTTGAGATTCTGAGCCTCATGATAGGAAACCAGAGGAACTGTGGAATGAAATCAAAGAAATTGTTAAGGATGACTGTGAAAAGAGACTGCCAAAGACTAAGGAACAGAAGAAACTAAACTGGATGTCAGTACAGACAGTGAAAATTGCCAAGAAGAGAAGGGAAACCAAAGCCAAGAAAGACAAAGATCTCAGGAAGGAATTTAACAAAGCATTTCAGACAGCTGTTAAAAGAGACAAGAAACAATATACAACAACATCTGTACAGACATTAAAAATGGAAACAGACATAGAAAAACAAGGAAAATCTTCCAAAAGATTTCTTAACTTGGAAGGATGTTCCAATTTTGAATTGGTATGCTAAGGAATGCTAAATGGACAGCGAATAACTGATTCAAAGAAGATCATACAAAGATGGAAGGAATATCCTGAAATTCTGTATTATAGAGCTAGCCATATCTTGTTGTTAGTTGAGAAGTTGTGTCTGACCCATCGCAACCCCATGGACAATGGTCCTCCAAGCCTTTCTGTCCTCTACCATCCTCCGGAGTCCATTTAAGCTCACACAGACTGCTTCAGTGACTCCATTCAGCCACCGAATTCTCTGCTATCCCCTTCAATGAATGAATGATGGTTTATCACATGGGTGTCAAACTCGATCGTGTCACATGACATATTACAATGTATTGCAACATTTTTTGCCTTTGCAGAGCTGGGGTAGGCATGGCCTGCATGTGATGCATCCAGCCCACAGGCTGCCAGTTTGACACCTCTGGTTTAGCACATGAAAATCTACATATCTGCCTCACAATACTTTCAGTCCCTAATAGCAAATAAGAAATACTTGTGTCAAGTTTAAGAGGAAAATTTTGGACTGGGGTTTTCTGCTGAAGAATATTGGTCATTGTTTAAAGTATTATTTGTGGACGTTTAGCTTTGACAAATCTTTTCTTTCTTTTGCAAGGTTGCCGAGTTAGTGAAGTGGGGGTTGGTGAAGACAACTCGGAATTGTTATTTTGTTTGCGTTCTTTTAGGTCTAGTTCTCATGGGAAAGTTTCTCTGGGCAGTTGACACCTGTGGTGGGACATCTCAGGGAAAACAATTTTAATTCTTTTGAAACAGTTGTTGAGAAATTAACATGTGATAATTAGTGGGGTGGAACTTTCAGTTTTACTTGGGTGCAGAAAGCCAAGGAATTTCAGATGGGTTGGGATTTCTACCTGGGGCAAGGATGAGTCCGGTGCCAGTGGGTGCCAGCGCAGCCGGCTTGGGCACTCCACCTGGCACAACCACAGATGCAATTGCCCGCACAGGCCCAGCCAGCGCAATGGATGCTGCTCGCAGCACCTAGGCCACTCCCTTTCAAGGCAACGTTTGATGGGACCCCTGCAAAGCTGGCCTACTTCTTAAACCGCATCTGACTGCATTTCGATGCATATGGACATCATTATGCCACTGAGCAGGAAATGACCGCAGCTATCGCTGAAGGGATGAGCAAGGGGGAAGCCGTGGAATGGGTGGCCGAACTGAACAAACAGGATGCCCCAGAGCTGGGCAACTTCCACAACTTCGTGCATGCAGTGAGCGAGTGCTTTGAGGACACTGCGCAGAGGGAAGAAGTGGAAGCAGAGATCAAAGCGATTAAGCAAAAGGGCCGGCACCCTAAAGACTATATTTGGGGATTTTATCAGATGGCTGGGAAACTCCGAGATTGGCTCAACCGGCTGTTGATCCATTACTACAAAGAAGGCTTGGTTCCATAACTCTACAAGGCATGCAGAATCCAGGGGCCCCAGAGAGAATCCATGACTGGTATCACTTGTCTGTGGCAATGCACCGGAGATTTTCCCCCACTGGAAAGTCCTGATAGCAAAACTGGTATGAAAGCCCATGCTTGCCCGGCCACTGAGCCCAGCACATGGCAGGTGAGGTGCTTTAGATGCGGCCAAATGGGCCACTGGGCCTCCGAATGCTTGGTACCCATGCCGGTCCCCTTCACGAAACCATCAGCTCCAACCAAGCTGAAAAAAGCTCTGCCACGGAAAGCCAAAGATACCAGGAAGTCTGCAAAGCAAGCCCTCGAAGCAATGGCAGAGGAAGGGTATGCTTTGACCCTGCCAACTAGCCCTGAGCTGAGCGACGAGAATGAAAGCGATGACCTGGTGGTGAGTGTGGACATCCCCCCTTTCCTAGTTGAGGCCTGCCTAGCCATCCCCAGGACAGGGAAACAGAAGGCCCTAGATGCCCTTCTAGACACGGGGTGCATGAGATGTATGGTGAGCAAAGCCACCATTGAGTAATCAGGCATCCACACCCAACCCCTGCCCCAGCCGATATGATTCGAGCAGGCAGATGGGAGCCTGATTGGAGGTACATCAGCCACTCTAATGACTGAACTGCTCCATTTGGAAGTGGGCGACCATTGGGAGATGATCTGATTCATAGTGGCTCCAAAAATGACTGACCCCATGATGCGGAGACTGGCCTGGCTTGACAAGTGGGGCCCAACCATCACATGGGAGAGGGGCTACCAGAAACTGAAGATAGTCTCCAGGCCCAATCCGCCACCATCCAACGGCCTCCCCAACCTTGAGTACCCTAATCAGTTGGTATCACAAGGGAGAAACGCAGCGGCTATGCTCGGGGTCAGCCTGGATTTAACAGAGGTGCCACCGTAATACTGGGACCTCATGGAAGTTTTTAGCAAGCAATTTGGGTGGCTGCACCTCAAACCCGAGGTGGAGGACTATGTAAAAAGTTGTGTGATTTGTGCCACCATGAAGGGAAGACCTGGCAAGCCACCTGGCCTCCTACAGACCGTGGCCGAATCTTCATGGCCCTGGGAGGAGATTGGCATAGATTTCATAGTAGATCTTTCCACCAGCAATGGAAAAAGAGTCATTTGGACCATCATCAACCTGTTTTCCAAGCAAGCACATTTCATGGCATGTTCTGGGCTTCCATCAGCAAAAAAGCTGGCAAAAATGTTCATTCAGCATGTTTATCACCTCCATGGAGTCCCAAAATGAGTAATCTCCGACCAAGGAGTACAATTCACAGCAAAATTCTAGAGACAGTTCCTGAAGTTTATGGGATTGGCTCAATCAAAGACTTAGTTCCGGGTTTCATCTGGCTATGAATGGAGCCTCAGAACACGTGAATGCCATGGTGGAACAATACTTAAGATGCTATGTGGATTACCAGCAAAGCAACTGGTCGGATTTACTGCCGTTCACCGAAGTTGCTTACAATACCGTTCACAGCAGCACTGGTTTAATGCCATTCCAAGTGACCAGCGGAGTGGATTTTGTCCCGATGCCAGAACTGCCACAAGAACCTCCTTCATCTATGTCCTTGCATGAGTGGATGGACTTTGTGAGGGAAGAGTGGGAAAAAACCAAAGCAGCATTGAAGAAGTCAGTGAAAGCATATAAAAAGCAAGCGGACAAGCACCGAGCAGATCCAGCCCCTTTCAGAGTTGGAGAAAAAGTGTATTTGTCAACAAAGTATCAACAAAGATACCAAGCAAGAAATTGGGCCCAAAATTCTTGGGCCCATTTCTAATTGTGAAGGTAATCAACCCAGTTGATTAGCCTCCCTCGGTTGCTAGGCAAAGTGCACCCAGTGTTCCACAGCAGTTTGCTCAAATGTTGTATAGAATCACAAACCAGACCTTGATCTTCCACACCCTCTGCTCCTGTGGTGGTTCAAGGTCAAAGGCATTACAAAGTGAAAAAAATTTTAGACTCCAAAATTTTACGGTGAGTTTTGATGTATTTAGTTCAGTGGAAGGGATATCCCTATCCAAAGCTTCCTGGGGGAAAAGCCACCATATTAGTGCAGATAGGCTCATAAAGAAGTTTCATGATGAATTCCCTCAAAAACCCAAGGGGGGGAAAGGTTGGTTGATTTTCAGGGGGGAGGAAAGTTGTTCATTGACTTTTCTTCTGTTGCAGGTAAACATCTTTTGTTGAAGAGGGGGCAGCCTGTCAAGTCTAAAAGGACAATTTTGGACTGGGGTTTTCTGCTGAAGAATATTGGCCATTGTTTAAAGTATTATTTGGGGCCTTTTAGCTTTGACACATCTTTACTTTCTTTTGCAAGGTTGCCAAGTTGGTGAAGTGGGGGTTGGTGAAGACAACTCAGAATTGTTATCTTGTTTGCATTCTTTTAGGTCTAGTTCTCATGGGAAAGTTTCTCTGGGCAGTTGACACCTGTGGTGGGACATCTCAGGGAAAACAATTTTAATTTTTTTGAAGCAGTTGTCGAGAAATTAGCATGTGATAATTAGTGGGGTGGAACTTTCAGTTTTACTTGGGTGGACAAAAGCCCAGAAATTTCAGATTTGGGATTTCTCCAGGACATATTAGAACAATGTCTTCAATAAAATCTTATTCTTTGGACTTTGTCTCTTTGGAATTCTAATTGCATTGCTGATGTTGTGTGGAACCCTGACAACTTGCAGCTAACAGAAATGCCACTGATGACGATGATGATTTATACTTTATTCATTAAACATGAAACTCAGTCAACTGAACATTTAAAAATGTATCACAAATATTATTGACTGGCACTGATGGTTGATATGGGTTCCTGCCAGCATCCTAGGTATTGACCAAGTATCTTCTCAAAATATATGTTGTTCCAAGTAGTGCAGTTTTTTGCAGTTCTGCTGGTGTTATTGCAGGAAACTGCAATTTTTTATTATTATTATTATTATTATTATATATTAAAGCAAATGTATTAACTGATAACAGATGCAAAAAGAGAAACTAAATCTAGAAATGATTAAGAGCAAGATCATTGAATGAAATAATAATTTTGCTCCCCAATCACCTTCTTCACAATGTCGTATCAGTTGTTCCAGCTTTTGATGAAAGCATACCTCTCTTGTAAATGAAGTACCATTAAGCATCAAAATCTGCTCCAAGAAGCACACCAAATAAAACCATCAATTGCAAAACAAATACCAAATACCAACTTTTTCAGGGAGTCTGATTAATCTCTCAGTGACATTTTGGAGTTTTTTACAAAGCCACACTTCCGAACAAAATAAATATTATCCAATGCTCTATATTTGAATAAGGAAGAAAACATAGTGCTTGAAACAGCAGGGAATTACCAATGGGCTATTAATTATGAGCCTTGTTCAGGAATATCTGAATGTAGTGTCTTTATTTGGTTTGCTTTGTTTGCACAGCATTATGTTAAACACCCATGAAAGCAAAAGTGGAGTCAATTGATTTAATAGTTCAATATTAACAAAATTACAATAATATTACTACTGTCTACTATACTGTAAGTCTTGAATACATATCACCTAATTTTCCCAGCATCTTCCAATACTTTTAAAAATCAGAACAAATACCAAATACGAAGATCAATCTAACTAGATTCTAGAGTATCTGTTTTCATTCCCAATCAAAGTGTATATGGTCCAGATCCAATGAAACATATTGCATCTGGAGACTGGCTTTTTGAACTATTACCAGGAGCTCACATAAATGAAAACATTTGATTCTAATTCAGTTTCATTGTACCCATGCTGTGCATTGACAATAAAGGTTTGAAACTTAATGTGTTACCTAAACAATTTGGTGAAAGGCAATCTTGTGAAAAACATTCCAGATACCTATTCAAATGAGCTAGCATACTGGAACAACATACTGGAACAACTTGCAGGAATACTTGTTTTGGATTGGAATTAAAGTGACTCAGAATCAGCTCGTAGTGAAAACAGCTCTTTTATTCAGCACAGCACTCATAACAAGAACTGATAACATAGGCAAAATGATGGCTCTTTATATCATTTACAAATGCGCGCCTAGCCAATCAGAGAGCAGGATTTTCCCACTCTCTGACTAACCGCGCCAGACTTGGTGTCTGCTCCATACCTTATATGGTACAGAACACCCCTCCCTCCTTAGAGGGGACATTACCCAATCACGACGTTACGTAGTCGCGCAGGTACCCTGGGTGTTGCTTAGTTCTATTGGACCTGCGCAGTTCATTTTGAGGTTCAGCAGCAACCTGCAAGAGTGGGTCTGCTGCCGGCTCTGGCTCTGCCCCCGGAGCGCTCAGGAGTTCTGCTGGGCCCAACGCAGAGGAGTCATCGCTGGAGTACGCTGTGGCTTCAAATACATTTTCACATTCAGGGTCTTGGGTTGGGCTTTCCCCTGAAGTTAGTTCCTCTGGTTGTTCTACCCTGTGTCTCACCTGGTCCCAATGCCTTTTCCAAATCTACCCATCAGGGACCTACAATCGATAAGAGCGGGGCCCGGTAACAGCAGTTATTTCGCCAGGCAACCAGAGGGGACCCTCCCCATAGTTCCTGGCATAAACCTTGTCCCCGATTCTGAACTCTTTCTTTTTAGTAGGACCTTCTCTCACTTCCTCCTGAATATACTCAGGATAGATCCTGTCTAGCTTATTACGAAGCCTACGACCCATGAGTAATTCAGCTGGGCTTTTGCCCGTTGTGGTATTTGGGG
>JAEANM010017312.1:0-12987 GCA_017656035.1 Myanophis thanlyinensis
TAGGTATGCAGGTCTAGGTCTTTTCGGGTCTTTTCCCGTGTAAGTTTCAGAGTCTTTTTGCAACGTTTCGGCGAGATTTCACTCGCCATCTTCAGGCTGGTGTTTTTGGCTTTGTGCCAGTATGAGCAAACCGTGATCGGAGTTGCTGTCTCTCCATAAATACTGGTGAGTGTGTGTGTGTGTTGGTGTGCTGGGCTGGTTGGCTGCATTGTTATTTCTTGATTGGTTCATGGAGTTGATGTTGGTATAATGGGCTGTGTGATGGCCTTGTGAGTTTTGTTGTTGTGATATCCTGGGTTTTGTGTTGTAATCTCCTGGGTTGTTTGTTGTTGTGTAGTGATCTCTTTTCCATTAGCCTCCTGTGTTTTAAAGGCTTGAGTAATGGATTGTGTGATGACCTTGTGAGTTCTATTGTTGTGGTATCCTGGATCTTGTGCTGTGATCTCCTGGGTCATTTGTTGTGTTGTAACTTCTTGAGTTCTTGTGGTGTGATTTCCTGAGTTTTGTGATGTGATATCCTGAGCGGGTGGCTGTGATGCAGCGTTCCGGGTTTTGGTTCTTGGCATGTGTCAGTTTGTTTTTGGGGTCGGGGTGTGTCACAGCTGGCGAAACAACTCCGATCACGCTTTGCTTGCACTAGCGCAAAGCCGAAAGCACCAGCCTGAGGATGGCGAGTGGGACCTTGCCAAAACGTCGCCAAGTTACTCTCAATCTTACACAGGAAAAGACCCGAACATGCCTAGACCTACATACCTGTACCCATGAAAATCTGCAAAAAAACATATATATATATAGTAAATAAATTGCATAGCGATTGTAGAAGTACAGCTACTACTACTCTATTTATTCTTGCTGTTGCATAGAAGATAGCCCAGCATATGTGGTTCCTTGAGATAATTTGTCAACTGTCCTATGCCAACTATTTCACCAGCTAAAATAATCTTTATTTACGTTATTTGATCTCCGTCAATTATTATACTGCAAATGCTAAACTGCTAAGTATTTGCATTATTAAACAGTATTTAAGTCCATCTTAAAAACCGCCAATTTTGGAAAACAAAAACAAAAAACAACACCCAGCGCGAGACCGGCCCGACTCACTCCCCCTCCCTCTCTTTCTCTACGGTTCAGCGGCGTCTTGCTTCAACCAATGAAACGCCTAGGTGGGTTAGAGCGAATCAGCGTCGAGGGAAGGAGGGTCTGTTCTGCGCGCACGCGCGCGCTTCACCCTAAGGAAGCCGGTTCTCCCTTGTCGCATAGCGCAAGAGGTCGATGACGTCTAATTCTCGCGTCTTCGACATGCTGCGCGTTTCGGGGCTGGGGTGGACTCTGGTCTCCTTGCAAACGCGGGGCGCTTTGGTGCCGCAGGTGAGAGGGGCGCCTGCCTGGAGCCGATGCCGAGTTTGAGCCAATTTATCTACAGTGGTTTTGCTTGCGATCCGTCTCCATCCAGGTCACCAAGGCTCTAGAGCCAGTTCCCACGTTTCTTTTTATAGGGAGGAAATTCCGAGGCTACTCTTTGCCTTTAAAGCAGTGTTTCTCAACCTGGGCGACTTTAAGACGTTTGGACTTCAACTCCCAGAATTTCCAGCAAAGCAAAGCTGGCTAGGGAATTCTGGGAGTTGAAGTCCAAACATCTTAAAGTCGCCCAGGTTGAGAAACACTGCTTTGAAACAACAGGATTGTATGCGTGGGAACTTGACGTGAGACTTTCCTACTTCCGCCTGCGATTCAAATTTCATTTTGTTTTTAATTTCCAAAGGCTGCAATGAATCTGTGCTCATCTTTCTTTGTATGGAATGGCAGAATAGAAATTAGTTTGGTGGAGTGGTTTTAAGGCACGAGGTTAGAAACTGGTGGGCTGTGAGTTTTTAGTCTCGCCTTTGGGCACAAAGCCAGCTGGATGATTTGGGGCCAGTCCCTCTCTCAGTTCCAGGGAGGATGCAAACCACTTCCGAAAACTCTTAACAAGAAAACCACAGGAACTTGTCTAGTCAGTCACTCAACTGATTCGAAGTCACAATCAGTCCATTCAGTGCCAGGGATTATTTGAAATTGGAAGAGCTGGAAGTAGTAATTAATGTCTTCCTCATCTCAAGGGTGGATTTTTACCATGCGTCTTACATAGGGCTGCCCTTGCAAACTATTTGGAAACTGCAATCTGTGCAAAATGATCAGCAATTTACTGGCAACTAAGAGCTGCTACAGTCACATGACATCAATTCTATGCTGCATTGATTTATAGGTACAGTTCAACATGTTAGTTTTAACCTGTAAACTTTGAATAGCTTGAGTCTCAGGTTTCTCTAGGACCATCTTCTTCAAATTGAATCTGCCTATAAATGAAGGCAAATATACCAAGATAATGTTGCAGAATTCAATGTGGGTCGGTCACTGGGACCAGAGGTTTACTCTTCCTATGTAAAAGGATCCAGATATGATCTTCAATCTTTCCACCCCTTGTGAACAATAAGAGAGAGGAGCCTCCTCTCTAATAGGTTGCAGGTACTGGCAGTCTTTTTCAACAGTTGCTTCTATTCTAGAAAACTTTCCTTCCAAAAGTGCAAATGGTCCATACCATGTTATTCTTTAGAAAAGTAGTAAAACTATATATTTTTGAAAAGGAAGCTTTGAAGGTTGATTTTGTTATCATCTCTACAAGGAAAGGCTCATTGAAGCTGGATGTTTTATTGTGGAATTGTGTGTTACAGTTTTTAACCTGTTATTAAATATATTTATTTATTTATTTATTTTATTTTATTTATATACCGCCCCCTCTCCCTAGGGACTCGGGGCGATGCACAGCTAATAAAACATGAGTACAATAAACAATTTAAAATCTATTAAAATAATTAAATCAAGGCTGTCTTAATTAAGATTATCATATAATTTAAAGAATCAATTAAAATCAGTCAATTGTGATTTCCTAGGTGTTGTATTTTGTATTGTAAACTTCCTAGACTAGTTTATTACAAACAAAAGAATAGAAACATGTTCCCACACTCCAAGCTTCAGATTGTTTAGGAAAACTGAGGTTATGCCATGCTTCAGAAGACAGTTTGGCACTATGGACTACATTTTTTCAGCATCTGAGAAGAGAAGAGCATCTCTTTTCTGTATGTTCTCAAAATATTGCCTTGCTACAGGTGAATTAGTACCTGCACATTTTCTTTAGGAATATTCCTTCCCCAACAGAACTTGGTCAAACTTAGAATTCTGATTTTATGTTTCTCTGCTAGAGGTCATTTCTAGTAAGACCAGTGGAATTGATTTCCAAGTGACTATATGGAAGGAGTCTCCAACACCTGGGCTGTAGCCCATTATCGGGCCTTGAGCTATTCAGAACTGGGTTGCCAAAGTGGCAGGTGAGCACACATATGCATCCCCACTTGTGTGAGCGCCGGGCAAGCACATGCATGCCCACTCTGTTTGCATGAGTGGCGGGTGCAACTACCCGCCGCTTGTGCAAATGGAACTGCATGCGCTTGCCCACCACTCGCCCAGAACCATCCCCATTCTCCCCCATCAGTCTGCAAAGCCAGAAGGGCTGGGAAACTGCTGTATAGGATCACACTCTTAATTTTTCCTGCTTCATTTTGCTCGCCACAGATGGGTCAGTGGCAACATCAAACCTTTTCATTTTATTTGTTGTTTTCCCACATATAGCAATGGCATTTGCCTCGTTTCCTTCATCCTGGCATTCCTGCCCTGGCAGCAAAGGAAGCACTGATGAAACTTAGGAAGAAAACTGGCTATTCCTTTGTGAATTGCAAGAAAGCCTTGGAAAAATATGATAATTTTGAAGAAGTAAGAATAATGTTTATGTGTGTATGATATTGTAATCTATATCTTTCAATTTCTCATTCTTTCTCCCTCTATCAATATGCTATTTCAAAAAAAAAATCTTGATTTAAAATTGGAGTAACAATTTTATTTTAAAGCAGCAGTCTTGTGCTTGGTGACTAAACTGTAAATCCTGTTGATATTAGAGAATTTAGGCTGGAGTAAATATAATTAAATCTGTACTGAGTCATGTTTCTTCTTGCCTTGAGAAATCATGCATACTTGCATAGGCAAACAAATTGTAAAATCCCATTTCTGGCATTTTCTGTGCCACTGACAAACTTTTATTATAGCTAAAGAGTGAGCAGGAAGGGGAATGCTCAGATATTGAACCACTCACTGCTATTCCTGCTACTCTGAAAATCCATACATGGAGAAAACTGGAATGTGAACTTTTCAGTTATTTTCTTTCTTCGTACAAAGTATCTTTGTAATAGGAACATGTTCAGAGCTACTCATCACTTTTGTAGAAGTACGATGGGAGAATATATTTGTTTTTATCTAATATCCTCTCAATTAAACAATGTACCTGGGGGATACTGTAAGTGGCCATTCTTTGTCTCTTGAACCCTATTCTTCCAAGATTTATATGTCCCTCATTTATGTGAGCCCTTTAACATGTATCTGTCTCTAAATCAGGTGGTAGTTCCTTTGTGAGAAGTTTGATGATTTAATTTATCTTGCTTTTTCTGGATTTGCTTCTGGATTATATATCCTTTTCTCTATCTATACAGGTAGTCCTCAATTTACGACCACAACTGAGACCAAAATTTATGTTGTTAAGTGAGAAATTTGTTCAGTGAGTTTTGTCCCATTTTACGCCTTTCCTTGCCACATTTGTTAAGTGAATCACTACAGTGGTTACATTAGTACCATGGTTGTTCAGCGAATCTGGTTTCCCCAGTGACTTTGCTTGTCCGAAGGTTGCAAAATGTAATCACATGATCACCAGACTTAATTCTGAGTCAGTTGCCAAACTCTGGGATTTTGATCATGTGACCATGGTCATGTGAAAACGGTCATAAGTCATAATTTTTTCCAATGCCGTTGTAACTTTGAATGATTATTAAATTGTTGTAAGCCGAGGATTACCTATATAGGTGTGGGTGGGTGGGTGGGTAGATGGGCGAATGGTTATATTATCTCTCATGCTGGGGTTTGTCTTCAAAGGCTGAAATCTGGCTGCATGAACAAGCACAGAAGGAGGGATGGAACAAAGCATTGAAACTTCAAGGACGGAAGACAAAAGAAGGTCTAATAGGGCTGCTCCAGGAGGGAAGCTCAGCCATAATGGTAGAGGTGAGTCTTTCTTTTGACCTGAAGGTTAAAGAACTTGTTTCCCCCTCAGGCCAGAATGTTTACAAAGATGGTGGTTGGTGGATGGTTTTTGTTTTATAATACAAATCAGTTTTACATCATTCATCTTATTGTGTGTCGTGTGGGTGTATAAACATACTTCTCAATACAACTTATAATTACCAGATATTAAAATATATCATAATAATATATAATGCTGTACAATACCATTTAAAAATCATATTCATCCATATTCTCAGTATTACTGTATCAAATTTTCTTACTGTTTTTATTGTCTAACTGCTGGTAGAATACTTCCCATATCTTATAAAATTCACTTAATTGTTTTTCCTTGATTTCCAACGCCAATCTGTCCATTTCCACACGTTCTAATATTTTTCTAATCACGATCCCCTCTTTAGGGATCTCATCGTGTTTCCAATTCTGTGCAAATACAATTCTAGCTGTTGTTATTACATGTAGAATCAGATATATATTTTCCTTACTATATTTCTCTGGCATAATCCCCAATAAAAAGATTTCTGTCTTTAAGTCAGTGTGTTGCTTTATCATTTTTTCCAACCATGTATCTTTGTCTAAAATTTCCTTGCCATTGAGCATGTGGTTGGTAGATTTTTTAAATCAGGGCCTCAATGCAGAGTCCTGTTTTAAGTGGCTTTATTGAATTGTGTTTTTGTCTTGTTCACTGCTCAGAATTTTTTTTGGCAGATGGGCAACTGTATAAATTGATTAAATAAATAAATATTAGACATCTTGGAGCAAGAATGATTATATGCTTCCCCTTAGCATATAGGTGTGCTCTACCTGAACATGGTGCTCTTCGACATTTGGGGCTACGAGTCTCTTTGGAAGGAGCCTTTAATTTTTTTAATTTTTTTTTTTAAACATTTTAATTTCTATGGAGATTCTTAGTCATCCAAGTAATAGTTGTCCCAAAAGGTCTTTTTCAAGAGGCAGCTGGACTTTCTGTTTTTTCTTTGAAGATGTTTCACTTCTCATTCAAGAAGCTTGTTCAGCTCTGATTGGATGATGGAGAATGGAAGGATTTATACTCCTTGCAGACCTCAAAGAGGCCATCTATATCAAAATTGAACAGCCTTCTCTTAACAGAGGAGGAGATTAAAACATCGTCTATCTCCAATCTACAACACAGTCCTCTCAACAGTTCCAAGAAGGCTCCACACCCATTTGCACCACTCAGGTGACCCTGATGACACAGATAAACCTCTAGTTGGCTTCAATGATTCTCTAAAAAGAATGCAAATGACCAGCTGTTTGCAAGGAGTATAAATCCTTCCACTCCCCACCATCCTGTCAGAACTGAAGAAGTTTCTTGGATGAGAAGTGAAATGTCTTCAAAGAAAAAAACAGAAAATCCAGTTGTCTCTTCAAAAAGCACCTTTGGGACAACCATTTCAATTAAAAGAATGTGTCCTAAATTCAGACAACCCTTTTGCATTTAAAATGAGCTGCCTCACTTACCTAGATAGCCAGTTCAAAGTGAACAATGTCAAACTTAAGTTACTGCTTCCAAAATTCTAAAACAGCCTATTTCAAATTCATAATGGGATCATTTGAATTTGAAACAGATCTCTGCACCACTGCTCTCTGGCCATAGGCAGAAAGACTAGTGATCAGGGATAGCCAGAGTCTCAAAGACAAAGAGAAACAAATGTTTGCATTATATTTTGCTGTAATTCCTAAAAGCCTGTCTGGTTATAAATTTGGAAGCAAGTGCTCCCTTTGAAAAGCCACTTGCTTTATGTCTCTGAGTAACACTATAAACATAAAATACTTGCTTTTGAGCCTGCTGAGATAATGCAGGAAATATTCCTGGTCTTTCCCAG
Organism: Myanophis thanlyinensis; assembly: GCA_017656035.1. Classification (NCBI taxonomy): domain Eukaryota; kingdom Metazoa; phylum Chordata; class Lepidosauria; order Squamata; family Homalopsidae; genus Myanophis; species Myanophis thanlyinensis. The sequence continues at coordinate 7,008 of JAEANM010017312.1, forward strand.
ATTCAAATATCAGGAAATCTAATTTATCTAAAGTATAGGTCAGTTCACTGGTCATAGGTTTTTAAACACATGTTGTGTTTAGCTTCCTGGGTTTTCCCCTTTATTGTTTTTGTTGAGCAATACTGGCATTGAATAAAATGATATAGTGCTGGGATCCTGCTTCTTTGTAATAGGATGCTGCTCAGAATCTGCATCAAAGACAAAGAGATGGCTGCAACGGTTTGGCAACCATTTTAATTTTCTTTTAGTCTGGTGGGAGAACAGGCAATGGATCTACTAAGCATCCTATTAACCATTTTACATCCAGTTCTCCTTAGGCAAGTACGAACTGTACAGTGGTGGGGCTCTCTTTAGAAGGAGGGCCAAGTAATATTTAACTACGGCAGTAGTATCGAAAATGCAGTAAACAGAAAGCTGTTTTTGGACATTATCTTGCCTACTCTGTGTTTAGCTTTGATTCATTGTAGTTTTAGAATACAGGCTATTCTTACAGGTAAGGAAGAGAGAAGAATGCTGTTGTCAGATTTCTTAAAAGTTAGGATCTCACTTTCACCCAACTTGACTTTGGGAAACTGTGTGTCTAGCTCTATTTTAACCTCTTTAGTAATATAACTGCAGTTGAGATATTTCTAAATTAGCCGTGCTTTTCTGCCAGGTAAACTGTGAGACTGATTTCGTGGCCCAAAATGTTAAATTTCAACAGCTGGTTCAGCAAGTAGCTATTGGAACAATGATTCACCATAAGGAGACTATAGACCAGTCAAACACATATGCTAAGGTAAGAATGATGTACACACATGTATGTGAGCATTAAAAATATCTGATAATTTTGAAGAAGTAATACTAATGTTTCAAAGCACTGCATTTAAATCTTCTTGCTGGTTGGTTCTTAAAGAGTACCTTCAAACAAAACTCCAGTTGGACTATTAAAAATATAGGAGATGTCAAAGGTAGTTTTTTAGGTGGGGGCTGGCCCACCTAAGCATGAGACTTAGCCTAAGAAACTAGTGCATTGCTGATCTATATATCATACTAAGTGATACTAAGGTATCTCCTCAGAAGCGCCTGCAAAAATACAACAATACTTTAGCATTAATTCCTTCAGAAGAAAAATGCACCTTGCTGCAAAATTACCTCGTAGCTCATGCCTTGCATCTATTAAGTAAATGAATGGAATTTACAATTTCATATATTGCTGTGTTGTGAGGAAACCGCTAGTAATCTAGGCCTTTTCCTTGTTGAGGATCATCTTAGTCAGAATCCACCATTTTTTGTGTGTGTTTTCCAGGCTAGAATATGTTCAACTCTATGGTGGATAAAACTCACCAGAAAACATAGGAGCTTTATGCTCCAGGACAGAGGTGGCTCATTTTTTTTTTCATAGCAAGGGTCTGTTGTTGACATCTTTTGGTGGGGTGATGGCCACGGTACATGGACCAATGGTGCATAATACAGAATTTCTACATCAATTGATCTGGGGTTTTTGTTCTATTTTTGGAAAATTGAAAGTGTTTTTTGTTGTAGTAGTAGTTGTTTTCTTTTTAAGTTGGGTGAAGAGTATCTCAAAACATACCGATTTCAAGTGCTGCTTACCTTAAAATGCTATAAAACATGCCACTGATAATGACTGCTGTCAAACTCCAGCAGCGAAACCAAAGAGAGCTCGAGGTTTCATAGGCTACACAAACTTCTGTGTCTGTAAGCTCCTTACCTTTGCTATGGAAAAAAGTGTTGTTGGAAGAGGGGAGCTGCAGGGAATATTTTCTTGGTTTCCCAGTGTCAGTTCGCACCTCTTTAGATACTCGTTGCTAAGCATATGCAAGAAAGAAGCCAATGTGATTTTTGAAAGATACTTTGTCGATGAAGCAAAGCTTAGTGCTCATTTTCCTTGCAGTGTTTTTCTTTTGGGGGCATAATTATACTACATCCCAGGTTTGTATTAGTCTTCTGTAAAACCTGCCATATTGAAGCAGTAGCTACGTAGCATTTTAGCATCTCTGTTTGAGAGCAGAAGTTTTGCACATGAACCTTTCTGCATAATGCAGCTTCTTGCAGGCAAGGTTTCGGCAATGGGTCAGGTGTCCTGATTTCACAAGTACCTGCACACAAGGCCCGCTTGTGTGTATGAATGTTCCTTCACAAAAAATGCTGTCCAGTGAGATGGAGATTGGAATAGCTACTTGAGCAGCTGGGCTAAAAATGCAGCCTCAGTCCTGTGGTAGGCCACAGAAACCTTCCCCTCAAAAAACATCTCAGTTGAGTTCAGGGCCTAGTAAATATAGACAGCCCAGTGTCGCTCTCGATAGTGAGATGGGTAGCCTACACATTTAGTATACAGGTAGTATACTTAAGTATACTTTAGTATACATGTAGTATACATACACTCAAGGTCTCTGATGTGTGATTTTGGCCTCTTCACAAACTTATTTTATTAAGAGTTAATTTTCTCATTTTTTGTTTTGTTTATAATTACAAATTGGTAAGGTACAGAGTTTACACACATCATCTGTGTTCAGTGAAGCTAAAGGATATCTAGCAGCAGGTCTCAAAGGCTCTGGAAATTGCTGCCCGTTTTGACAGTGGTTAACTGCCATCTTGTATTTTCATTGGATGTCCTGTCCCCATCTCCATCAGAAACTGGCCTAGAATGAAGGAGACTTCCTCTGTAATTCTGTTGCACATTGCCTTCGAGGAAAAGAATAGCGCCTACAAGTCAGTTAGGCGTTTCCTCCCTCAAGTGTTTATCCACCAGTGTTGTTGTACCTATTATGGTTGTTTAAAGTTTATTTACTGTTTTTTTTTAAAATGGTTCAACTATTTAACTTGGTTGTAACCCAGCACTACGTCAAGTAGGTAGCAAATTATCTCTAAAAAAATTAAATATATTTTAAATTAAATAACTTTTGCAAACCAGTAGCTGGCAGTTTCTAGATATGAAATAATAAGCATTTCCAGATACGATTTGCTGTAAGAGCACAACAGCCCTATGAAACAGTCTTATTTCTATTTGTGGGTGGCAAATTGGATGACTTTGATAAAAGAAAAATACTGCAAGAAAATATTGTAGAAGCCCTTTATTGTTGTTGCTGGGACATTAGACTACTGCTTCTGGCTGACACTTATTTATTTATTTAGTGTATGGCACGTGTTAGCCAGGGATCACCGAGGAGGCTGGCTGCGTCTGAAAGGAATTATTTTGGGCGGTGTTATCTTTACCCGCAGGATGCCTCAATGTCGGTAGGCAATCGGGGGAGGCTCCTTTTTTGTCTCCGTTTATTTGCTTATGGGAATTGAGTCGCCGAGCTGCCGACCTCAGCGGTGCGCAGGCCCAGCGTCTTGCCACGTGAGCCATCGCGGTCCTCTTGCTGACAATTTGCTACTGATGTGGTTTGCACCTTTCTCTTCATTCCATTTTTATTATTCCAAATTCCTTACCATATCAGAAGAAAAGCAATGCATACAGTTGAGTTGTTAAAAAAAAAAACTAGTCCCTGGATTTACTTTGCAGGTATTCATTAAAAGAATTAATTGACACCATGTTTGAATGTTTTCTAGCGTTTCTTAAATTCTGATGAGCTTTCTCAACTCAGGACAGGACCAGAGGGATCTTTGCTTACTGACCAACTTGCTCTGGCGATAGGTGAGTGTTTGATGCCCAGTTAATAGCAAGCAACGAGCAGAATGGCATGGTAACAATGTCCTGTTTTCATGCACTATGTTTTACTTTTGAATGGATGGAATTTATGACAGATGGAGAGATGTAATATTCTATCCACATATTTATATTCCACCTGTTCTCTCAAGAGCTCAAGGCAACATACATGTAGGCCTCATTTATTCTTCCACTAACATTCCTGGGAGAGGGAAGTTGGACTAATAAAGAGTAATTGGCCTAAAGAGACCCAGTCCAGTCTCCGCCATCTGGGGAACATCCAACTCTTAAACTACTGTCCTAATTTTAAGGGGACTCTTCAAATCTTCCATCTTACTCATATTGTTGGTGAGCCCTGAAACGTTCTCTGCACCTTTAGTGGTTCATACTGTTCTCTCAGTTTCTTCTCCTCCTTTTAATTTTCTTTCTTTCTTTCTTTTAAAGGCAAGCTAGGTGAGAACATGGTTGTTAAGAGGGCAGCATGCATATCAGTGCCTGAGAATTTCTTCATTGGCTCTTACGTACATGGGTCACCTTCTGAAAGCAGCTCATTGCTTTCTAACATGTTATTTGGCAAATACGGTGCCATGGTGATTTGCAATTCCTCGGAGGAAGACCTGAAGTCTGACATTACTGAACTGAGCAGGAGACTGGCCCAGCATGTGGTAGGTATGGCCCCTCTCTCTGTGGGCTCTCTGGAAGACGAACCTGGAGATGAATCTGAAACAAAGATGCTTGCCCAGCCATTTGTTATGGAGCCAACTATTTCCTTGGGACAATACCTTCAGCCAACTGGTATATCTGTGTTGGATTTTGTGCGGTTTGAATGTGGAGAAGATCCAGAGTTATCTGAATCAAGCTAGGCAAGATTGGTTTGTCAGACTGGGAATGTCATACTACTTCCCAATTCTGCTTGGGCTTGGGAGCGATTCACAGAAGTAGCTGGTAATGCCAGTAATGCTACGTCTGAAGCCAAGAATGAAGAACATTGAATGTCTTTCGAAAACACAGAAATGGCTTTTGTGGAATGTGACCAACAAAATATGGCAAACAGATGTTAATGTAACAAATAAAGTATGAGTTCCTTCTGTGATTGTAATGGTAAATTTATGAGGATTGTGGCTTCTGATTCAAGCCGGTCATGTTGTTCGCGTTAGCTTTCTAAAATGTGACAAATCTGTCTTTATTTTCTGTAAATGAAATCAATAGGATTCTTTGAAACTTAGTGTCAGCAAACATCACATGCCTTTTGCATACTTTTAAAGCTTTTAACCAAACGGACAGAATATGTATTTTGCTGAGTAATTACTAACTCTGTTATTCTGATCAATGAAGTGTCTTTGTGAAGAAGTAGTAAAATAAATAGGGTAAAGGATTCATGACGGGGAAGGAAGGGGTGGATTTTTCTGAATGCCAGTGACAAGTTGAGAGTGGGACTGACAGTCATTCGGAAGACACCAAATGAGAGAAAATTGTCTGTGATGTCAATAGCTGAATCACGAAGAACAAATTCCTTGTACTTCTTTGGAAACTTCCTGCAGCCCCTTCTCAGAAAAGCACAGGAACAACTATCCCCAGTTGTATTGTGTTAACAATGAAGATTAGAATTGCCTTCCTGCTTCTATTTAAGTCAGTTGTTAAGCCTCTTTAACAAAGTTACTACCAATAAGTAAACTAAGGACTTAAATTTTTCTTGCCCTGCGCCTTCTGATCCCAAATTCGGAAAATGTTTGGAACAGCAGCAGTGGGGCATTGTAGTTGCCGTCCACCAGAAGAATGGCTCTTCTTTAATAGAAGATCATGTTCTGTTTCCTGCTGTGGTTTGTAGTATTTGAACAAAGGTAACAGGTTATTGTGTCACTGTTGTAGACAAACTCATATGTTCAGTAACCCATGCTGAAACTGCCTTTTGCACAGTGTAGGATGGACGTCTTCAGTGTGCTGTGGCTCCCCCAAAAAGCCAATGCAGTCCTGGGCCTCATCAACAGAGGAGTAGTATCAAGATCATTGGAAGCATTAGCACCATTTTATATTTCACTGGTAGGAATAATGGAATACTGTGCCCAGTTTTGGTCAACACTGTTAAAATGATGTAAAGACTCTAAAAAAAGAATGCAGAGAAGAGCAACAAAGACGATTCAGGGGCTGGAAGCGAAATCATGAGGTGAATGGTCACAGGAACTGGGTGTGTCTAGACCAGGGATGGGCAAACTTTTTGACTGGCGGGCCATAATGGTTTCTAAAATTTGACAGGGGCCAGGCCAGAATAGGAGAATGGTGTGTTTGTGTGAACTAATATAAATTGGATGTGGCCCGCAGGCCGTAGTT
>JAEANM010017313.1:0-12987 GCA_017656035.1 Myanophis thanlyinensis
GAATAAGATGATGAGGAGTTATATTTGGCAGGGGAAGAGAGCCAGAATAAAATTAAAATTATTACAAGATGCAAAAGTAGAGGGGTTTTGGATTACCTGATTTTGAATTGTATTATGAGTCGGTAATACTTACTTGGGTGAAAGAATGGATAGAATTGAGGAACAAGAGATTACTGATCTTGGAGGGTTATGATTTACAACTGGGGTGGCATGCATGTTTATGGTATGGGAAGAATAAGATTCATGGATATTTTCAGAGACATTATGTTAGAAATGCGTTATGATTGATACAGGAGAAAGTGAGACAACAGCATTATGTGAAAATCCTGGTTTGGCTATCTACTATAGAAGCATTTACACACCCAAATTTGATGAATGCGGGAAATATTGTAAGATATAAAGACATTTTGAATACAAGTAGGGAGCTCAAAACAAAACAAGAATTGAATGCACAAGGAATTGATTTCTCTTGGTACATGCAGATACAAATACATTCTAGATATTTGGAAGACATGAAATTATATAGTTTTTATAAAGATCCAACAGAATTAGATCAAATACTGAGAGGAACGGATGAAAAGGTAATAAAGAAAATATACAATTATTTATTGAGTAGGAAATTAGGGGAAGAACAAGTAAAAGAAACAATGATTGCCTGGGCGAAAAATTTTGATCATACAATAGAGCTAGATCAGTGGCAGAAACTATAGGATAGAAATTATAAAATGACAATGTCAACGGCATATAAAGAGAATCTATATAAAATGTTTTATAGATGGCATCTGCCTCCAGCGAGATTGGCAAAGATGTTTAAGAATAAATTGGCAAAATGCTGGAAATGTCATCAAATGCCCGGGTCTTACTACCATATGTGGTGGACATGCCCAATGGCAAGGAAATTTTGGACGAAGATACATACATGGCTAGAAAAAATGACTAAATTACATATAGATCTTAAACCAGAAATTTTTTTATTGGGCATAATACAAAAGAGTTATAGTAAAGAAAATGTTTATTTGATATTACATGTTCTAACAGCAGCGAGAATAGTATTCGCTCAAAATTGGAAATTGGAAGAAGTACCAACAGAGGGGAAAGTGATTAAAAAAATAATGGAATGTGCAGAAGTAGATAGCTTGACTATGGAAATAAGAGAAAAAGATATGGAGGAATACAATAAAAGATGGGAAGCCTTTTATCAATGGCTTGATAATAGAAATAAGAAGTAAGGTTTCCTTTTTTTAATTTTTAGAGTTAAAGAGAATGTAAAGTTGTATAGACTATTGAAAAAGAATATATAACATAGTATGAGATGATGTATTAAGCTATGATTTTATGGTTATGATATATGTTAAAAAGGCAAATGTAGATTGTATAAGATTATATTTTTACTCAAGCGGCACGCAAACTGATAGATGATGTGATTGTTTTATAAAATAAAAAATATTTATAAAAAAAATAATAATCCTGTGCAGAAGACTATCTTGTCCACTGGGAATCAGGTGCGGGACCAGTTAATTCTCCTCTTATTGTTGTGTGATTTTTTTTTTCTTGAGGTGAGACTTCTGTGCATAAAATATACTCTCTCTGCATTCTGAATACTCTTTACAAATATTTGAGACCAATGTTCCAAAAAGGGTTAATATTGCATGAATAATCACAGTGGAATGACTTGCCACCACCAACTTTGATGCATGGCTATTCTTCTATATGGGATGAATGAAATAATGCAACTTGTCAAACCCTTCAGAAAGCTTTTATGAATGTATAGAAATTGTATAGAAATATACAATTGTATAGAACGTATAGAAATAAGATGCTTCAACCCATGCCAAAGCCATAGCATTGACTGTATAGTACGGGGCTGGGTGGTTGCCGGAGGGGTGAATGAAGCGAAGAGGCGGCGCAGGAGGAGGAGGAGGCGGCGCTGGGACTGGGATGTGCCCAGCAGCGATAGCAGTTCCAGCTCCTCCACTATGCTCCTACATTCAGGCCCCAAATCGGCTGGAGGCTCCTCCGGGCACTACTACAGCAAGGAGTCAGTGAGTGAGTAAAGGCCACTGCTGGGCACGGGAGAAGGAGGTAGGGCTCCGTTACAGGTGGAGAGATTGCGGAGGGGGGGGCTGTGTACCCCTTCACCTTGACCCATCCTCCCCGGCAGCTTCTGCCTTTTTACCTTCCGCTAGGTCTTCCCTGGGAGGGAAGATCGCCGCCGTGCAGGACCTTCCAGGGGCTGCCAAGATTTGGCCAGGAAGGATCGGCTTGTTTTCTTTTTAATAGACCCGACAGAGTTGTTTGCCCGCCCCCCCCCTTTAAAAAGAAGGAAGGGAGGGGGAAGGGAGAAAAGAGAGGCAATTCCGTGTATCGTTTGCCTTTTGAAATCCTGTTTTGTGTCTCTCCGTGCTGCTCTGCTTCCCGTCACTCACTCTCAAATTATTTTTCAAAAGTTACCTTCTTTTAGTTTGCCGATGCCTTATTCGGATCTCCAAACCTTGAAACAATTGCTTAGCCCCCCCCCCCCAAAAAAAAAATGTTACAGAGAAAGTATTTTTCTGCATATGTCATCTGTACCGTACATGCTAATGGTAATAAAATAACATTTTGAAAGGTAGAGATACCCGAGATGTTTTGGGATTTTGTAAAAAGAGCAGCCTCCCCCCTCCCCCCAAAAAAGATAAGAATCCAGTGATCGAAAAGAGAGCAAATTGAAAGCTTGTTATATAATGCCACACTATGTGGCTAACAAGAACAAGCTATTTTTATTTTGTTTACCGTAAGGTATGCAATAGGGACTCCTCCAGAATAATATTTTTCCTTAGTGATCATAAACCCAGATAGAATTGGAGGAGGAAGGGAATCCCATACTTTATAATTTCATAATGTGCATAATAATTAGTTTTACAATTATGTCTTTGGGTAACCACAATTATGTAGTTGCATGTCTTAGTTTGTGGATTCTTTTTTATCCATATATTTGAATACGAAATATTTCATGATGGAGGTGATTAAATCTTTAGCAATCCACATTTTGTGTTTTTGACCAGTTAGTAAATTAAGTATGATTCAGTGTAACCAGTTACTTTGCTGACATTCTGGAGCAGTTTATTTCAGTTTCCAATGAAACCTTAAACAGCAAATTCAGATTTCATCAGTGAATGTGGATTTGTTTGTCTGGTTGGTGAGGACAGCCTAGTGTTATTGCTCTTAGAGTAAGGGTTATGAATGAGGAAGAGATAACTGATGAGATACTGTATTAGAGTTATAGATTTATTTTTCTCCTGTTAACTGTTTTACAGGTTATTCTGTGTTGAATAGAACTGTCCTTATTCTCATCCACTGTAAATGTAAGCAAAAAGCTGATAGGTTTTCCACATTTCTGTCTGTGTATATGTGTCCGTGTGCTGTCATGTAGAGACATGTCAGTGGTTTAGGTTTCAGTGTACTCTCTCTAGCCCTGATCAGTCATGTAATTAGATTGAGGTGCCATGGTAACAGACAGTATTCATCGTCCATTCAGGTGAATTTTTCTTGTGACTGGGGTACCTTGGATGGGCTTATGTTGCAGGCATGAACAACTTTTTAGTCACTTGTGTGCTATTTATGTATTGCCTGCTTGCATGCGATACACATAATTTGTACTGTATAAAAATTGAAATGGAAAATATCGGAGGCTGCATGTAATCTTGGAGTAATTTCAACTTTGAATTTAGGAATTGCAAGTCGTAAGATTTTCTGTACAGCATTAGTATTTTTTTAATTTTTTTTTGTTTATAGATCTTTAGCAGAGAAGTGTTTATTCACATTAGAAATTTAGTTAAGCTAATTGCTGAATATTTTCTTTTTTTTTAAGTTTTTTTTCAGAGGCTTGTAAAATTATAAACAGTGGTAATGGTTCATCTCTCTTCTCTGCATGAACTTCTGAGTGCAATTGAAAATGTTTAACCTAAAGGTATTATTAAAGCATTCGTGATTACCTTTAAACTTGGAGGAGTTTCTTTTTAAGTTTAAACTTCCTTTGAATTTTAGTTGGTTTATGGTTGGTATTTTACTTCGAAGAAATCCTTTAGGGCAGCTTTGTAGGACAGGCAACTTTGGATGTTTTCCTGTTTGTTTCAATGGGACTATCCATACATATTTTGAATGACACCAGCATTTACTAGCATAACATTTTATTAATTGGATTGCTTAAAATGATTAATTTGATGTGTTTAATTTGATGCTGAGAACTGAGGTTTCAGATTTTTCTTTTTTTATTCTTTTCTATCTGCAGTGAAACAAGCTTTATAGAATTTTTAATCAGTCCCTTTATATTTTCACAAGGGTGGCCTGTATACCTTTTTTTTAAATGTGTGTCTATGTCATCTTGACTGTCCAAATGTGTCTTGTATGTTCAGAACATCAAACCACTGCAGGAATTTAAAGACTCCAACCCTTAAAAATTATTGCAAGCATAATAGCTTGCAGCTTCCTGGAATGCATTTTCTAGCTATGTTGTTGATTGATGAATGACTTTTACATCCCAGTTTCTAAAATTTACATAATGTTTATCAGGAGCATATAGGTTTGTAAGTAATTCACGGTAAGGTTCTCATCTTGGCTCCTAAACATTGTCATTAGATTTTTCCATAAAGACATTTTGTGTAAATAAAAAGTGTGTGGTATGCAAATGCCATGAACATGTATTGTTAGTATGGTAGATTAACAGTTGTCTGTAGCATTGTAAAACTTCAGAAAAAACCCTGTTTCAGTAAAATAATTTGAGTTGCTTGCTTAATCATTTGAAGGCAGAAATCATGCATGATACTGTACTTTCAGTGGCATGCAAAAGTTAAACATCCTGATGTCTTAGTTTATGAATTTGTAGAAATTAATCTGAATTACACCAACTAATGCAGGTAACATTGAAATAATTTCAGAGTAAAATGCATTGTAATATAAATAGATTGCTTTTATTTTATTAACAGGTAGGGGAAGGTTTTCGAGAAAATAAAACAAGTTGGAATTTAATAATAACAATCTGTGTGAAGGCCATAGTGAGCATAATGTAAATATTTAAAACAGTTTCTTTAATTGTTTATATAATTATCCAATAGTTTCATTTATTTATTTTTTGTATCACTGTTTTAAGCACAGTATTAAATTTAGGGAAGAGCAAAGCTTTTTATTATAGTTAATACATTTTAATGCAAAGTAACACACATTAACAATGCCAAATGCCATGTTGATTTTTAAAAAAGTTATATTTTCCTATGCTCCAAATTATTAAATTATTAGTATATGGAACCTTCATCCCCTTTAACCATTTTGGAACTGGAAATATTTGTTTTTGTTTATTCTTAGTATTGTTGATTACAAGCATGTTTTTCATCTGTATATCTAATTGGCATACTTCTCTCTGTCTGCCGAGTCTCAGCTTCACTTCTGATGATGATCTTTTAGAGCAGTTTCTCACACGAGCAGTCCTATTAAGGGAGGCTGTTAATAGTTTACAGACTCCATCACATTCTGTTCAGATTTCTGTTTTGGGCCAGTGTGTGTCATCCAGCAGTCTGAAAACAAAAATAAATGAATGTGACAGGGAATAGCAAGAGGAACATAGAATTAATTTTATAGAACGTCTCTTTCTCACGGTTCTATTACAATGATATGATTGACTTGTTTATGAAGCTTTATGAATGTGTAGGAATGCTTTAGACCTATGACTGAGAGATATCTGAAGAATGATGTGCTTTCCCTTTGGATTTCAAAAGTTAGTACAAGGGCTTTTATTTTAAGTTACATTTTCCAAGCAACCTTTACTGATTATATTTTTTTCAGTGTCAGATGATCTTTATGGTAGTATTTACTACAGAATCGTCTATTGTGTAATACAACATATCTAGTTCTTTGCTCTGACGGCTGGAGGCAGTGCTTTACATATATTGGTGTCTATGAGAACAAAGTAGGCCTCACTTTTCCCCCCCTTCACTACCACAGTAGTGAATGTTGACTGAAATGTTTATTAAGTTCAGGCATAATTTGTTAAGTAGTTTCTTTGTTGAGAGAATCCTTGAGTGCTTTGCTGGCCCATTGATCTGGTGAATAATTAACTGTTTAGCTGGAATTCATGTACTTAGTACAAATAATAGATTTAGAGAGCAATTCTCTATCCAGTTATTTGGGAATAAATTCAGTGAATTGAACAAAATTCTTCCTTACTCGTGTAAGGTTACACTATAATATGATTAATGTAAGAAATGAATTTTAAAAGCCTGCAGGTTAAACTACAGAGTTCTGGGGGTGGCATTGTATATTGGAATTTAAACAAAGATGATGTGAACATCTGGATATCATTTTAATATGTGAATTATTTCAATAATTTTTAGGAGATTGTGATTTAATAAATTGGTGGATATATGTTGTGAACTTTTACAAAGGGAAATCAATAATTATGGATATAATGCACTAAGGAAGGTCTCTTGTACAAGTATGATTTAAATGGGTTATGTGGCGAAAATAGGATATATAAAGGAAAGCTTAATTTGTGCTTGATTTGATTAAATCTTCAGCTTAATTTGAATTAAAATAAAAAGGAGTATAAAGTTACAGCAGGTGGCGATACGTGGCTATCTTTTCTGGATTAGAAACTAAGCAGAGTCAGACTTGATTAGTATTTGGATGGGAGACCACCAGGATATAATGTATACTAGACTATGAAGTTGGGAAAACATCCTGGAAGAAAGAAGAGGCAAACCACTTCCATATTATTGCAAGAAAACAACGCAAACATCTTCATAAAATCACCAGGAATTTAGCTTGAGTTAAAGTAGACTTTACAGTTGGAATTAAAAAGTACAGAGGGGTATACATATATGTGCAAACATATAATTTCAAGGAGGAATGTGTTGCTTTTCAGCATATGATTTCAAGAAACCTGAAACTATATGTTATAAAATAAGCTGATCCAAGAAAGGAAATGTAATGTACTTATTTATATTTGTAAGAGCTTGTACCTTCAATATCGCACTGTGTCAAGGATAACATAGCAACCATAAAAATGGGAAAAGAAATGATAAAGTACTTCAGCTGATCCCAAAACTTTTTTTTATTAAATCACTTTTCCTTTTATATTGTTGTTTAAGTTAAAAAGTTTCTGCTGAAGTTCTAGGAATGATGCATTCTGATAGAGAAATAAACACATTTAACTTTCTCACAATTTTATGTTATTTATGCTATTAGATCTTCTAATATGGGTGGGTTATTTTTTTAAAAAATTGCTATAATAGCTTCAGGTTCTTGTTATTTATTTTCTGGTATGTCATTTTAATGGGAAAGCTACTCTACTTTTGCAAAAGAAGGAATTTGATTTGAAAAAGATACCGGTAGAATACTCTAGAAGTGTCCCTGTAATATCACCATAGGCTGGTTTTCACAATTTTGTGCAAGTTCTAAGAAGAATTCAGTGTGTGACTGTAGCTAACTGTGTGATGCCAACTTTATTTGAAGAGCAGATTTAGGTGATTTTTTTTTTCACAGGCTTGTAATAGCATACTTATGTGTCATCTGGCAATATTGACCTCTATTGAATCACACTAGAGCCAATTTACATTGGCCTGATTCAGGTTTTTTTGTTTTGTTTTGTTTTGTTTTCGGGTTATTGAAATGTCTGATCTATTCCAGGAAAGAAATGAGGGTTTACAGACTACAATGAATACAATTTCATATAACATTAAATCAGAATAACATTATAGCTTTAACACAAGGCAGTCTATTTGGTGCAATCTAGATCTTTTAAAGCCCTACATTGCCTAGCTTTTGGCTGTGTTCACCAGAGACTGTAGGAATTGAAACTGAAGATATCTGGAGAGTAATTGGTTGTATACTCCTGGCCTTACATTATGGTTTATCTTGTAGTATTCTGCAGTTAAGCTGTTGCTTTGTAGTGTATGTTTCAAATAGCAACAGTTATCTCTACAATTAATTAATCTTGACTAAATCCTAAAAAATATGAATGCTATCTTCTGCTTCCTCTTTTTTTTTTTTCAATACTCGCCAAGAAATATAGTTGATTTGTCTGCTTCACCACAGGGAGATTCGACTCTGCTATTGTTAGATGAGGTTCTTTGAATTTTGCTGCACCATGTTTTGGCTTTGGAGAGGGGAGAGAGAGAGGAGAAAACATACCATATCTTAATTTTGTTAAAATTAAGCTAATATACCAGAAAGCACCTGCCATGTCTGTCTTTACATCAAGCAAGACAGTTTGATATAAAGATAAAGACAAAAAGAATAGAGATATGTTTAAAGGTCACAGATTTTGAATGATTTTCTGAAACCATAAAAAATCCTTTTGATATTTGCTATATTGTACCAATGCATTGCAATAAATCCCCATTTGTTTGAGAGGCGCAGCCAATCTTAAAGCCTTTTTAGGATTCCTTTCTAAAATTGAACTCTGACCAATACTATCCAATAAGTCTATAGCAGCTACGGTATTATAGAAGTTTTTAATAGTTTTAGCAATGCATTCTATTGGATCATTTTAACAATATAATTTATTGAGTCGTTTTAGCAATATAATCTAGTAAAGTAATTTAGTAATCCTCACTGAGCTCAAATGGGACTTATTTTCAGATAACATGCATTGAATTGTAGCCTAATAGATATTGTAGTAGTATAAACCTATGAGAGATATAGGCCATTTCCTCATGCATTATTCTGCTTTATTCAAAACACATTTCATACATTTTCTTCTTGGTAAGTGGGTGGTAAATTATATTTTTTGTATACTTTTTGCTTCTCTTCAGATTTTCAATCACAGACACATCAAATTAAAGAGACAATCTAAGCACTGAGCTTTTTTCTCCACCTCTTCAAGACAACTGCAGCAGCAAGTTTTAACTTTCCTTAAAAGGTGCTCTTTTCCCTTAAATAAGGTGAGAAAATAGTACTTTCTTTTTCTAATAATGTATTTTACAAAAGAGTTTAATTTGATCTGGTGTTTGATACCATTATAACTTATTATTATAGACACAAAATAATACTCTTTGTGTACAGAATAATTTTTACTCCTCAGCCCTGGAAGTCTCATACGAACTGCACTGTCTCAAATGTTTACAACATCATTTTTACTTCCAGGTTTTTTTTTCCAAGCCTAGTTCACCTTCTAAGAATTGATTGTCCCTATTGATATATTCCATGAATGTTGTGTTTGTTATGTTCTGAATATAAAGTAAGATGTCTTCCCAATTGCACATGTACGGTATATTAGGTTTGCATTCTGATTGTAACTCACTTAATTCTAGAGCAGTTGAGGGCAATATGGTTCCAAGAAGTATCTGATTGTCTCATCTGGGTAAGGAATGTTGGGAGTGGATAGAGGAAAGGTTTTTTTTATGAGATATCCCGCCATTTTCTTTTCGCTTTACTTGCCAAACAAGGGCACCCTATCAAAGTTTCAAAATGGATACTCACTGCCATTATTGATCAATATAGTAAAATACTAAGCACGTATGATACTTCAAAAGTAAACAACATTTCTCAGTCCCACGAACATACACATTTATATAGAACGTATAGATATTACAATTATGATAATATTGTCAGAGTCTGAGTGGAAAGCTGTCTTTCCTAGTTACCTCCATGTTTTAAAGACCTATTCCTGTGCTTTTTCTTTTATTCTTTACCACTTTCCTCAGTCTAAAGATCACCAGGGTCTCTTGTGCTGTTTTCCTGGATTAATCCCTAAGAAACATTGGATTCCTGTTATCCCACAAGAACCCTTTGAGGGGGCCTCAGAATCCTCTCCACTATGTGCACTTCAAGTTGACAAAGTAATTTCCTTCTATTTTCTGTTTATATCCAGAAAAAAAATTGTTTAGCACCCTGCTAACCAATATGTCTTTAAATTACAAGGTGCCTAAGATATATTTTATTGTGGGCGGAAGGTGCAGTATTGTATTTTAAAAAAGAATAATTGCAAAAACTGTTAAGTTGTAAAAATGTGCAGTTTACACTTAGTACCTAACTGAAACAGAAAGATAATGGTTACATTATGATATTGAAAAATGCATGCTAGATAAAATAGTTTCATACTTGTACTATTATATGCTTTGTTGCTGGAGAGAAAATTATAGATTAACTGATAGAACAGATTGGTAAATTATATTATAATAGCACTAATATTTATTTGGTGCTAGCAACAGTATTTCATTGTGTGTATTTCAGATACTAGCCACCATTACAATGTGAATGATGAATAGAGAGCTCTTGATTTCTATGGTGCAATCACTGTTTAATCTGATTATTTATTCCAACTCATATAGTTTTTTAGGCTCTGTATACAGATTTGTTGTCATGTTCTTAGGCCCCTCCTCAGGGCCAGTATTCACCATTTCATCATTAGGTAGAATGTTGATATTTGGTGCAGAATTTGTTAATAAAGTTATCAGGGCAACATTTAGTGGAAAATTCTTAAAGTCGTGATATTTAATCAATGAAATTGTTCATAATCGCTGCTGAATGATTTATCCAAACCGGCACCACATCATTAGAAATGTGCTATAGTTTTTTCATTTATTATTATTTCCTGCATCTTAAATCTTTATTTCAAACATTGGCTTCCAAGAAATGTTGGACCTGCTTCAGAAAACAGTTGGAGCAGTTCCTGGAAGTCACAGAGATCAGTATCTATTAGTATCTCTGTCTTTGAAGGCCATCTGCCTTTCACTTTGGGACACTAGTGGACAAGGAAGTCCACTTCCTTGTGCACTTGGTTGGCCACTGTGGGAACAAACTTCTAGACTAGATAGGCAGTGTGTGTGTGTGTGTGTGTGTATGTGTGTCCTGATTATGGAAATGTGTGGTGATAGGGATACTTTTATAATATAATTCAAACCCATCAATGATCAAAGCAAATTTCAAATGAGGTTGGGATAACTAGAACTGTGTCTGATGTAAGCTATCATATATATTTCTATATATGCTTATCTATGCTTAAATGCCCATGATGATAAGAGCACAGTACAGACTTTTTTAGTTCTAGATACTGTATAGTTCTTACCTTGATGCAGTTCTCATCCTTATTTAATAAATGAAAATCTGATTCATCAGTTTAATAAACAAATTATGTTAATGTGCTCCTGTAGTAAGTGTTGCATGTAGCGGTCCTTGCTGGGATGGAACTGGTCCTCACTAGTGTGGAACAACTGACATATTTACAGAGTAACTTTAATCAATGCTGACAGCATTTGGAGTACTACTGTGTGGCTACTTAAAGAGCTTTGCTATTTGCCATGTTTCTTTTGTTCCTTATATGAATATTCTAGTGTTTTTTTCATTTTTATTTTTGTAAAAATATTTGAAATGAAGTATTCATATTTGTAAATGTATTTTTTTTAAAAAGGAAAAAAAATACTGTGGGGAAAGTATTCGTGCCCCCTGCTGTTTGAGTGAGAAAACATTTACTCAATAGGAACAGAAAAAATAATTTAAATTTACTTTCACTACATTCAATCGTATTTAAGAGGAAATTAATTCTTTTTAAAATGTCTATTTAGTGTTGATGAATTGTTAATATTGGCTGATGATTGTAGACTCTTAAAACTGACTAGTGATAATGTAATTCTTTACAAATATTCAAAGTTTTTAAGATACATTTCATGTTTATATTCTGCTTTCCCTCTAATACAGTATAATACTGTATACTAAAATATGCAAATGTAAAATATATTGAGATTTTGAAGCCCCTTTTCATGTGGTAGAAGTTTAAGAAAGGCAACATACCTCTTCAGTTCTTAGTTCAAATATTATTGGTGGTCTCTTGTAAACATAGTATATATGAAAAATAGGACTAGGACTGATTGCCTTCGTCTGGAGAATGCTTTCATGATGTGAAAAGAGATGCTTCTTATGTCTTCTCATATTTGTGAACTAAAGAAATTAGAAAATAGTGGACAATGGTTGTCTTTCCTGTACAGGTAATCCTCAGTTAATGACCATAATTGGGACTGGAAATTCTGTTGCTAAGTGATACCATAATTAAACATTACATGACCATTTTTGATTTATGATGTAAGTAATTTTGCTGCAATCATTAAGCAAATCACCTGCAGTCATTGAGTGAAATATCACATGACTGCAATTTACGATTTTGTTTCTGGCTTCTCCATTGACTTTGCTTGTTGAAAGCTGGTTGTGAAACTTGCAATGTGATCACATGATTGTGAGACACTGATGATAATGAATGCTGGTTGCATGCATATGAATATGAATATAGAAACCTTTAACTGTTGTTTTGCAGCTCTGAAGTTTTAAAATAATTTTTTTCTCATCACATTGAGGCAATCAAAATAATAAAAATGTGTTGTAGTAAGTCTTAGGGTATTTTTCTGTAGTTCAGGGAACTTCATATGATACTTTTCCTAATTACTATAGCTTGCCTTTGCTCTTGGCCTAAAGTATAGGTAGTCTACCTTTGACTAGGTCTAGGACAATTGTATGACATTCTTAATGCAATGGAGGGATATGAGATGTAAAAGTAATTGGAGATATGAGATGTGATATTTGGTGATATGAGATGTAAAAGTAATTGGACCATTAAGACACATGAGAATGAATGAAAATGATAATTGTTTAGTGACTATTTCCATAAAAAGGTGTATATTTTTGAAGAAATAGTTTAAACATAATACTATTCATGTATACACAATGTAAAAAAACAGGTTTAAACTGATGGTTTCTTATGAAAAAGAGAATAGTAAAAATGTAAGGCTGATGTGAGAATTATGGAACTTGGAAAAAAGTGGATACTGAAGAAAAAAAAGTAAAATGAGAATAGAAATAAAACAACTATAGCAATAGTAAGGGTGCTTAGATTTATTCAAATTTACATAGTGCCCCATAATGCTTTACAGTACTCTGGATGGTTTACAACAGGGGTCGGGAACCTATGGCTCGCGAGCCAGATGTGGCTCTTTTAAGAATTTCATCTGGCTCGCAGAAAAAACA
>JAEANM010017314.1:0-12987 GCA_017656035.1 Myanophis thanlyinensis
TCTACTTACAAAATTTTCAAGTTACAAAACGGCTTCCGGAACGAATTAATTTCGTAAGTAGAGGTACCACTGTAGTAAATTTGTCAGAGGAGACAACTGAAGATAGACCTGATTACATCAAATAAACAAGTTTATACTTTGGGGGTCTTTCTGATCTCAAGTGTTAAATATGAACGTTCAGATGGTGCTGGGTTAGATAAGTAAATCATCTGAAACTGTAATCAAGCCTTTTAAATTGGTTGTTTGTGCAATGATGTCAACCAGGTTGAAAAAAACTGGAATTCTTAAAAGATTTAGGCTGTGCCCATCATTCAGAATGCAACAGATTGAATGTACCTGGGCTGGCCAAGCTACATTTAGATACTAGTGCTTTTCAGTACAATTTAAGCCACTGGTTTTGAGCTTTATATTTGGGGAATATAATGTTTTAGTAGGCATGATGCATTTCTGAAATGTGCTTCTAGATACCTTCTTTGGAAGTATTCAGAAAAAGTCCAAACAGCCATTTCTTCCAATTGTTTTTTCTTGGGTTTTTTTTTTGGGGGGGGGGGAGTTTATTATGTTTACTATCTTGAACAGTGCATTCCTAAAGTTAGCCTAAAATATAAATTAAATGAAAAGTCTATGTCTTTTTCTTATGAAGGAATGCTACCCGATTCTACATTTATAGAAGAATCTTTCTATTGATGTAGTAGGATCCAGTCTCCCTCTCCTTCATTTTTTTCCCTTAGAATCCTTGAAGATTTGAGTTTTGTTGTTGTTTGTTTTGAATTGTCAAAGCTGTATTTGGCTTTCCTGTTACCTGTTATGAAAACAGGATTAGGAAAAGCATAGTCCTATGCAAATACATATGTATACACAGAGAGAGAGAGAGAGAGAGAGAGACCTTCACAGTCTTTGTCATTTTGTAGAGTTAATCATCAAACTTCTAATTTTCACTGATAGTTGCAAGGTATATGCATTAATTTTATACAAGTAAGTTCCAAGAAAATGGATTTCAATGGGAATTGAATTAGTTGTTTTAGTTTAGCTTTAATGTAGCTTTCAGTATTTTAATAGGTGGAAGTACACATTGCCTGTGATTTGCAATTGTTATATTCTCTAAAGCAAAGAAACAAACAGAAGAGAATCCAGCTGCATTCCCAAAAGACTAAACTCTATTACTAATCAGCTCCTTTGTATTGTAAAAGAAATTTGTATTTGCAAAATACAGTAACTTGAAAATTACTGTGATAAATGTACTAATAAATTTACTAAATGTAAAAATATGGGGGAAATGGGACATCATGGTGGGATTTCCTTGTCATGATACGGTTGATCATGGTGCTTGAACAGTAAACATATACAAAGCAGCAATTTGTGGATTTAAAAATATATATGTTTATATGTACTTTAAATCAAGTTACTATCTGAATATTTTTCTGCACTTTTAAGATAGGAAAAGTTGTAAAGAAGAGTTGGCTGGCAAACTGTTCATTGCAGCTTTGTCACTAAATTGTTTAGCTTCATAAAATATGAAATGAAGTGACATTAATACAATATGCATAGTCATCTTTATAAATCTTATATAGTTAATTGGGAAGATTTCACAGCAAAAAATCTTTATTATACACAACTCTGAAAGTTTCCTTTTTTAGTGCAATGAGATACATTGATTTTTGTTAAGGGTTTCTTTATTTTGTTCCAATAATTAGTATATTGTAGAGTTAGCTATATGTTACAAGGCAATTAAATTTGATTCTGTGCTATGAATTTTATTAAAATTAGTTGTGAAAATTGAATTAAAAATTCATCATTACATATTTTAAATCAGTTCATTGGGAAGTTTCTTCCACTTACATTACTGTTTTGTGAACATATTTTAAATTTTACTCAGATCCATATTGGATTAATGGTGATTCCAGTTATATGTAAAATCTAGTGGCTAAGCTAGAGTGACAATGGCTGTATTTCACAAGTCTCAACTGTGAAAAACTTTTCTCTTTAAATATAATTACATAAAATAAGTGCTATAATACAAGAAGCAACAATATGATAGTGGTAAAATAAAACAACTTAGTGTAATACTATTAACAGTGATTTATGTAATTATATATAATTAGATGTATTCTAATAACACAAGCAGAGTTTTCTTTTGTAATGTACATCATCAGCACTTACTGATTTTACCCTGATTTTTAAATTTTTCATTGAAGTCAGTTATTTTTCAGTTGATTAAAACTGGTTTCTACCTCGATGGTCCTTAATAAGTGGATAAGTTACTATTTTAGCTATAAATAGAAAAACATTAGGTACGTTCCAAAGGGAAAAATAAGTAAGGAAGCAATGTCCTCAGAAATTTAAGAGACAAGTTTATTAAAGGAGAATAAAGCTGGAAAACATTAAAAAATGAAATATGTAAAAAAGATTTGTGTGGCATATGACGTCTGACTTTTACATATTGGTTAGATTCACACATAACACTATAAGAGAATTGGTTTGGTTGGGGTTTAGGGACGGATCTAACCAAGATAGTTGATAAATCCGGATTTATAGCTGAGTTTATGTGAATCTAAAAACTGGTTTCCTTAGACCAGAGTTAAGGAAAATTTCATAATATGATCATGAAGACAGTTTATTATTTTGAACCAGCTTGATATTCTGTGACTGAAGCCTTCTTATTAAAGCATACATGTTTATGTGTGTCTTCCATTAAGTTTTACAAGTTTTAAGAAGACAAATAAATGATAGTTCATTTAAGAGAGTTGGGGGAAGGGAGGGAGAGAGAACTTTGTGTCATGTAAGATATTTAACTTAAATGCTATAATTATATTTAAATAGGACATTTAATGGATATTCCGTACTTGACATGAAAGGGTTTTTTTAAGTAAATATCAGCTGTTCAGGACTTTTAAATGTAAAGTAATGCAAACAATAAATTGGGGGTAAATAAACCATTATTGGGGTAGCAAGAAGCATCTCAGTTTAGCCCTTCTGTTTTCTCTTTCTACTTTCTTTGGCTTTGGGGAAAGGCCTTTCCTGAAACCGGTACTTTGAGATATTTAACTTAAGTTCCAGAAAGTAATCTTAAAAACAATCACTGGTTCAGAAGAACACATCAAAATTATTTAATAAATAAATTTATACAGTCCCCTTTGAGCTGAGGGTAAAATTAAAGAAGTTAATTAACTATTTGTTTAACATAAACAATTATTTTTAACTAAATTAACATTAAGTTGAACCAAGTTAAAGAACAGAATAATTTATGCAGAGAAGTGTTGAATAGATATGTAGGAAACATTGCTGCCCATTATTTTTATTTTCTAAGTGTAAGTAAAGGGTTATGCTAGAGGCCAGGATTTTATTTTTGAGCATACCTGCTTCCCATATTTTGAATTCAAAGAATAAATAAGTCAGGACATTAAAAAATGTATTCCAAGGTACATCCTGTTCTCAATGTGTGATCTGGATGAGGAAGTTTAATATGTTCCCTGAATACTAACATACACCTGAATAAAGATGTCATTCCTTTAAGAGCCTTGAACAAATGGTTCCTTTAAGAAAGCAACTTTTTTTAATAGGATGGAGAACCCTGGAAGAAAACCCAGGTTTCTTCAATGGATAGGAGAAAATACTCCTATGGGGTCTGAAGTAATTAACAGTTTTTAACCTTGCATAGTCACCTTCTGTTCCTATTTATTATAGAAAGTATTATATGGAATAGCATATTTTTCACTAGGTTTGCATGCTTATATTTGCTTTAAAAACATTACCTGTTTTAAGATCAGATTCTGTATGAGGTAAATAGTTGAGAATGAATATTATCCAGCAATCCTGAATTGATTTATTTTGAATCCGATTATATTGCTCCAAGATGGGCAAGGATTTAAGCTTCTGCTGAAAGTGTTCATAAAATTTTGACTCTGGTAACTGAGAGAAAGAGTATTTATCAAAGTGATTTGATTTCTGCCATGATTATACATGAATAATAGGTTTCACTTATATTTTTCTTTTTCAATATATTGCAGTATCCTATGATTGGATCAGAGAGGAGCCTAATGACAGTAATTGAAGAATAGATTCTATGGAATATTCAGTAAAATGATCTGAATCATATACAGCTTTTTAAGCTTTTCTAAAAACAGCTTATCATATCTTGTATTAGTTTATCAGAATTAAGGAAAATAAAAATAATGGAAACTAAGGGGAGAGGAAAAAGGGACTAAGACAGTGTGAGATAGAAGGTGGGGGGAAGACAAAAAGGCATTGACACTATACATGTGTCCAAATGGGAAAGAGTATAAGTGAAAACCTGCTCGTTTCAGTATTCTACAGCAACTATTGGTGTTACCATATTTTAAAAAACAGAGACTACTTGCTTATGAAATAGAAACAGGAAAACATTTTAAAACATACACAATAGTGATAGAATGTTTTAATCAAAACAAATGTGTACTGTAATATTTCTGCTCTACTTTTTTAATCATTTCACTGCAAAGAAAAATATTCTATATATTCTGCAATTTAATATTCTGCTGTAAATATGAGAAACTGGTCAGTGGTGGAATTCAATTTTTTTTACTACCGGTTCTGTGGGCATGGCTTGGTGGGCGTGGCTGGGGGGGGTCATGTGACTGGACAGTGGGCAGTTTCTGTAAGCAGGGCAATAGAAATTAGGCTAGAAACAACACCATGTTGTTGTTTCAAACAACAACAGAATGTTTTTTTCCTGCCTTCCTTACAGGATTAAACTCTGCAAAGTGGAAAAAACAAAAGGACATTTCTTCTAACAATGGGTTCTGAACTGCTTAGAAAATTTACTACTGGTTCTAGCGAACCTGCTAGAACCTGCTGAATTTCACCTCTGAAACTGGTCCAATATTCAGTAGGGCTAAGGGCGCTACTCAGTTAAGTTGCTTTTTAATGTCTTGCTTCTGTTCCATCTTTGCATATATTTATTTAAGTTTGGTTTTCTCCCCGACAGGACTGCCTCAGATTTTTTTCCCAACTCTGCATAACAGTCATCTGGGGTTATGAAGTCAGTCCTAGATGGCCTTGCAGATACAACCTTCAGAACAATTACAACAGACCTTCTTTATATGGGTTCTAACGACATCCAGTACGAAGACTTTAAAAGTGACATGGCCTCCAAATTAGGATACTACCCACAGAAATTTCCTCTGTCTTCTTTTCGAGGTGATTTCCATCCCAAAATGACTGCAGGAGAAGATGCCTCTTTAGGTGCGCACCCATCGGATCAAATCAATATTACAGATTTTTACAACAAAACCTTGTCTCCCTTTAAGGAGAATGAGGAGAACATACAGTGTGGTGATAACTTTATGGACATGGAGTGCTTTATGATTCTGAACCCCAGTCAGCAGCTGGCCATTGCAGTCCAGTCCCTCACCCTGGGCACCTTTACTGTTCTGGAAAATCTTCTGGTTTTAATTGTCATCCTGCAATCCCGAAGCCTTCGCTGCAGGCCTTCTTACCATTTCATTAGCAGCCTGGCAGTAGCTGATCTCCTTGGCAGTGTAATCTTTGTCTACAGTTTTGTTGATTTCCATGTTTTCCATCGGAAAGACAGCCCTAATGTGTTCCTTTTCAAACTGGGTGGAGTTACAGCCTCATTCACTGCTTCAGTTGGAAGTCTTTTCCTCACAGCAATAGACAGATACATATCTATACACAGGCCCCTCTCCTACAAAAGGATTGTTACCAGGTCAAAGGCTGTTGTAGCATTCTGTGTGATGTGGACAATAGCTATTGTAATAGCTGTTCTCCCTTTGCTTGGTTGGAACTGCAAAAAGCTCAATTCTGTTTGCTCAGATATATTCCCCCTAATTGACGAAAGTTATCTGTTGTTCTGGATTGGGGTCACCACTGTACTCTTGCTTTTTATTGTTTATGCCTATATGTATATACTCTGGAAAGCTCACAGCCATGCTGTTAGGATGCTCCAGCGTGGAACTCAAAAGAGCATAATAATTCATACTTCAGGGGACGGTAAAGTGCAGCAGATCACTAGGCCAGAACAAACACGTATGGACATTAGGCTAGCCAAAACTTTAGTCCTCATTCTTGTGGTCCTGATCATCTGCTGGGGTCCCCTGCTTGCTATTATGTTGTATGACGTCTTTGGGAAAATGAACAAGCTTGTCAAGACTATTTTTGCCTTCTGTAGTATGCTGTGTCTGCTGAATTCTACGGTGAATCCAATTATCTATGCTCTGAGGAGCAAGGACCTGAGACATGCTTTCAGAAGCATGTTTTCATCTTGTGAAGGGACCGCACAGCCTCTTGATAATAGTTTGGAGTCTGACTACCAGCACAGACATGCTAACAATCCAGGCAATGTCCATAAGGCTGCTGAAAGATGCATTAAAAATACAGTTAAGATTGCTAAAGTGACTATGTCAGTCTCTTCAGACACTACTGCGGAGGCATTGTAAAACAAAGACAACGTTCGGGAGAAGAAAGTGAGAGAAAGCAGCAGAAAATCATGATTTCGAAAATTTATTTTTCCTCAAATGTACCATTTTAAATTTTACTCTTTTTACATGATTTTTTTTAATTAAGTAGTAGCCCTTTCCCCAGGTTCTATAAACAAGGACTCTGATTTTGTTTTTAGAAATA
Source organism: Myanophis thanlyinensis (assembly GCA_017656035.1). Taxonomy (NCBI): domain Eukaryota; kingdom Metazoa; phylum Chordata; class Lepidosauria; order Squamata; family Homalopsidae; genus Myanophis; species Myanophis thanlyinensis. Next base: position 6,619 of record JAEANM010017314.1, read on the forward strand.
GATTTCTCAATTGGCAAAATGTAAATTGACTAGTAATTGCTTAACCCTATTATTATGTACAAAGACATCTCATTAATCAATGAGAGAGGTCTATATGCTAAGGGGAACATTAGATGTTGAGTTGAAACATGCACAATTCTATAATCAGATCCAACGCTAATTTTATAATGGCGTTTAATTTCAATATGAAATACATTAGTGGTAAGTAAGTTTTCATAGCATCCTCTCCTCCAAATGCAGCAGTACTGGACTGTAAACATTTTGTATTATGTCTTGTGAAATGTACAACATTTACTGTATGTTACTGATATTCGTTTACTCGAAGTGATTAAGTAGATTTATGTAGATGTAAAGTATGTAATGATGTAACCTTTTCACCCTATCATGAAAATACTTCCTGTACTTTGAAGAATTTCTGTGAGGTATACTGAAAATTTTATGTTCTTAATGTTTTTGGTGAACTTAAAGGGAAAGGCATTGGTTCTCTTCACATTTGAAATCCCTATGAAGCCTGAAATTCCTATACATGGGAATAGCAACAACAACAAACTATAACAACTTTTTCTTTGCAGAAGAAAATTATATTGCTCAAACTGCAAAAAGTAGTTATTAACAGATCATTGGATTTTTGTTCAAAATGGTTTATGATATAAGAGGCAAGATATCAGGCATTGGCTTATTTAACTGGAAATGATTTCATCTGGCCAGTTGCTAGCAAAGGATCTCCAAAGACAACATGTGACCAGTGTATGAAGTTATCACTGTGATATATACTTGAAATGTGTTGCATTCCTAAATCCCTGGTTTCGATGCATTTTGAAAGCTGAGATGCCAAACTCTTAATTTTTGGTCACAAATGGATAAAATGTTACTATCGTACTTCTTAAAATATGTGGATATGTAATTACTATCTATGTATTTGTGTAAATTGTGTGTGAATTCTAAATAACTGTAGTTACATTAATATTGTTAAGATAAGAAATTGTGACCAAATGTTTTCTTACATTTGTTGTTGCATTCTTTGCACATGAATTCTGTTTTTAAAAGTGAGTTCTTCCAGCCAAATCCATAACAAAAATTCAGCATAGTATTGGGAAAAATCCAATCTGATACCTAAAGAAAAATAATATTCTGGTATTAACAAGATAGCCTTGCTAAGAAGACAAAAGTGCTATTACACTTTAAAACTGATTGGCTTGTTGTTTTGTCAGAATAACTATAAAAATGATTGAAAAAGCAGGCTATCACTATGAACAAATATAGAAAGCCTAAAATAGACATTTGCAAGTGTCAGAATTAAGCCACAACAGCAGCAAAATGCAGTAGAAGCCTGTTTGAAAACCTCCAAATCTTCATAATTTCTGCCAGAATTAAAAATGCAAAGATAGAAATTTAAATGCCAAACCTTAAAAAAGGAAACGAAACACACAAGCCTTAAATTCCTGGTCACAAGAAAGTAGGATTCTCCAGATCACCATGATCTAGCCAAGATAACTTTTACGTGGAAGCAGATTGACTAGGTTATATATGTAGAGGAAGATGTTACATTTCCCTTTCTGGAGGGAAATTTCCCTTTCTGGAGTCTTTATTGGTGGTTTGGAACCTATCCATAGTATCAGGAATCTAGAGGCAGGACACTAAACCTAATGTTAGCTGCTATCAAGGTATAGGTGTATAAATTCAGATCCTTATATGCAACAGGGCTTACAAATACGATATGAAAAGATGATTGGTCAACAGTGGATAAACTGAAACCTAAAATATTAGAAACCAGGAATAAATAAACAAATTAATTTCATTGATTAGCAAAATAAAGTGCTAAGGTCAAAAGTAGCATTTAACCAGTAAAACCCAGGTTCCAGAATACCAATAGAGGAAGACCTTTTTCCTTATGCTGTTTGCATGGAAGATTATTCTAGGAATGTAGAAAAGGAATAGGTTCAATTTCATCTCCATCTATAGTCCTGACATGGTTGGCATCTCTGCTTGATCTTTTTCCATTCTCTTCCCTCCCTCCCTCCTTTCCTTCCTTCCATCCATCTCCAATAAATTCCTTGATGTGGCTGTTGTTATAATAGATTAAATCCTTGGGAAAGTGACCCAGAAGAACATGGGCCCTTCTCACGAGGAGGAAAACACCAGCCTATTCTGTTCGTGTTCATTGTCAGGAATTTCTGATTTTTAAACAGCAAGATCAGTTATAAGAAATGTCTTCTTCCCACCTCCCCATCTGAAAATTATAGTCAAACATAGTCCGGGTACATATTTTATGCTAAGAAGAAGCCATAATGTGACTTGTTTTATTATAGTATATGAGCCCAACAATTCTGGCTTGAGAATCAGGATTCATGGCTTTGTATGTTATGTGAATCCAGCCCATTCAACAAACTATGGTTTGGTATGAAGATGAACCTAGTTGTAAGCTACGATTTTTTTATAGCTTTGAATAGTAAGGTTTCTATTCTATTCAAGAAAAATGCAGAAAATGGAAGAAACATATATTACCCTTGATGTTTCCTTGGGATGCTCCTGTTTTCATGACAAAGGGGACCTAGTTAATGAAAGAGGCTATGGTTACATTGATAGTGCCTTATCTTTTTAATCACACTAGTTCTTCGGCAGAATGAAAGAATCATGAAAATTAACATTAAAAATAATTTTGTTACCTCCACATATTAATTAATGTAGGTAGTAGCAGTATATAAACTGTGTTACAGTGCAGGAATTCATAGAGTTGTAATCCAATGTACCCTGAGGGAAGAGATAAGAAAGCTAATACATTGTATTTACAATATTAGTAAATTGTACTTAAATAGAGAAGAATCCCAGACTGGTGATCTAAACATGGGTTAATTCAATCTTATTAATCAGCTGGGTCACTATAAGGTAAATAAGAATTCCATTCTGATGAACAACCAGAAAAAAAGTCCCAAACAGGAACAGAAAATATATCTCTAAACAATTGATATAATTTTGGTTTATTGGTTTAATATCACATCACTGTTGGACTGAGGGAAAAAAAGTCACTTTGAATTTGAAAGATGCAGCAAGGCAACTAAAGGGGACTAAGCTGATGCTTGGAAATATATACGTGGAATTTAGCACACAATAAATAAATCCCGTATCTCCACATCTAGGAAGGCGCAAAAGGGAGTCCACAAATTAAAGAGCAAGTATTGCAGATGAATTTCTTCCAAATATCCACGGGAAATTCTTACACAGAGAATTGGGGGGTGGAAATCTGATAATACCTCTTTCATAAAGCAATGTTCATTGTTCAAGAATCCAAGTTCCCATAATAGACCATTAATATGAGTCTGAACATACACTGAATGGAAAGGGGAACAAATTTTGTTATCTGTATGTGCTGTAGCCATTGCTGACTGGGTAGAAACTGATGTAATTTGAAGTGGGTGATTTCTACATCAATAGGAACAGTTTTCAATCTGAACATTTAGGAGCAAAAAATTCCCAAATATATAAAATATAAAAGTATTTCAAGAGTCATTTTTAAACTTAATTCTTGTGACTTTAATGCAAAGTTGTGTGGATTTCTGTTTTATGTATTCAAGTTACTATCTTTTGTGATTAAAATAAACTTTGGGACAATGGGGCTGTCATGGCACTTACCATGGTGCTTATTGATAAAGAAACAACTTCCTGTGAAATATTATGTCCTCATCAATATATTCCATTTAAGTAAATAAGTATTTTTCCTTTAAAAAGCTCTTTTTAAACTATGTACATTATAATAACACTATTTTGCAACTGAGCTGGCTATGAAGTCCCTACAAAATGAATGCTAAACATAATTATTGCTATTTTACTTAGATTAGCTGATTTTAAACCATGCTTTAGGGTAGCTATTCTCAAAACGCTTGCGACGGGAAACTTCACTCTTCATGGAGAACTTCAGGCTCTTCTGATTCTTCTCCATAGCTAGTCATTCTGAGGAATGCTAGATTTCACATGGCTCTAAATTAGGGATTTAAATATTAGTGGGGCCAAGGGTTCTCATTTTTCTTCATTTCTTTCTCTCTGACTTGGGGTGAGGAAAAATGCAAACATTGTCCATTTGACTCAGATCAGAGCTTCATATGCTTCAGTACATACGTTAACAGAGCTTTGCAAATAAGGTCTTTGATTCCAATAGTGTTCTCCATGTGTATTTAGTTAGTTGTATATGTCCTGAGAAACCCATACTCCTGTTGAGGAATCTGTAGAGTAGGATGTGTGCATGTATGTGTATGCATGCATGCAAGACAGTTTTCACACCTAAGGCAATATACTGTGAATGAAGAGGTTTATTGATTGCATTTTATACATACCTACTTTTCAAGGTTGTGGTCTTTTCTGCAGTTTCTGTTGCACAATGGGCCATTAGTTCTTATTCCTGTGCAAGGACCACAACGGTCCTGGAATGAGTTCCACTTTCTTCCTCCAATATACCTGAAGGAGGCAAATGAGGCTCAGGGCAGGCTGAATAAAGCTGCAATTCTAGCATGTAGTTTGGCAGTGAATGGCCAACTGCTCTCAGTATGGCAATGGACTGATCACATTGTTGATCATTCAGCCACCTGGTGCTAGGCAAGCCCTTACTGTGTCATTCCTTATGGGGTGCCTCAAATGGCATGCCCCTTCCAATCCATCTTAGTCACTAATTGCTTTCTATACATTTCGCCAGGCATCCCTGCCTAAATGGAGTATTTCCATTCCCAGAGGCACCGTATGTCACCTCGACAGAGGCTGGAAAACAGGAGGGTTGCAGCATCCTTTGACAACCTGCTTGTGATCCTCCAAGATAAGCCATTTAGCCAGCCCTTGTCAGAAAAACAAAGCATTTAGAGCAGATAGTCTCTAGTAGTCTAATCCACCCAATCAATTCTCCTGCTTTAATGCAGCATGGGGAAGCAGAAGCCTTGTATTTAAGGAAGTCTGCTAGGAGAAGAAGGCTACCTTTGGAAAATGTTCTCCCCAAATGCTCACATTCAGCTTAGCCATTTTTTCATAGTTGCCCGCCCGCTCTCACAAAGCAGTGGTTTCATGACTAAAAATTATGTGTAGTAACTTTAAATGTTGTGTATATCTGTACCGGAAACCATCCGTGTTATTATGTAGAAATTAGATTGTCCCTCATCTTAATGTACATTTGTATATTTCTTATTCGATGCTGTGCAATCACTCTGAATTTCTTTTTCTTGCACTGATGAAAATGCCTCTTGTATAATAAATAAACTTCCTCCTGTGGTGAATGTATGTAAATAAAATTAAATAAAAACATTTAAAATGTCAGTTATACAAGCAGTGGCCTGAAAAAGGGATATCTGTCACAGCTGAATGGAGTAATCAAGTTGCTATGACATCTGAAAAGTTCCAGGGATGCAATGTCAGAGAAAGTTTTTCCTTGTAATAGCTAAGTTGGTTTTCTGTAGCTTTTTATTTTCATTGTTTCCAAGTGAAGAGCCTAAAATTCACAATGTCTGTAAATCCAACGTTATAACCTTTTCCTTAAAGTACAGTGTTGTTAGATGTTTGTTTAAGCTGGTAGCACCCCTTGCAACTGCTGCGATATGTTTCTGTTGGCGATTTGTATATTACTTTGTACATGAGTAAAATTGTCATGAAAAGTAGCTTCTGCCATTAAACTACCTATAGCGGAATAGTATATAATGTTACAAATGTGTTACTACCATGCCATATTTTATTTCTCCAATGTAATTAAACTTATTTATTTGAAATCAACTATCTGTTTATCTGAATGTGAAATGATTTTGAGTATATTTTCTCGCTTTGTGCTGGGTTAGCCATGAGGAAATTTCAAGATTCTGAAAGAAATTTTTTTACTGTAACAACAAACAAGACTTTTGTCATGGATAAAACTACCCCTTCTTTCTTTTTGCTTTAGGCATGCAGGTAGTCCTTGTTCAGCAACAGAAGTTGTAAGTGGTGAATGATGGGACTTGCATCCATTCCTCATAGTTGGCGGTTGTTACAACATCCCCACAGTTATATGATTGAAATTTGGTGTCTGGCAACCAGCTCGCAGTTACAAGCCTGCAGCTTCCTGTGTCATGTTGTCACCATTTGTGACTTTCATTGCCAGCTTCCAACAAGTAAAATCAGTGGCGAAGCTGGCAGGAAGTTGCAAACGGATTGCGTGATGTTGCAACCGCACAGGATTTGCCTAACAACCGCATTGTTGCAACTACCATTGTAAATTGGCGCAGCCATGTGAAATTATGCTTTATTACCACATCACTTAGCACAGGGGTGGGCAATTACGGCTCTTTCCTGACTCGTGGATTTCAACTCCCAGAATTCCTGAGCCAGCCATGCTGGCTCAGGAATTCTGGGAGTTGAAGTCCACGA
>JAEANM010017315.1:0-12986 GCA_017656035.1 Myanophis thanlyinensis
TCTTTTCTTTTGCTTTTGGCTTTTGTGAAATCAGTGCAATAAATAAAGAAATAAACTTGAACCATGCAAAACCGGTATCCACTACCACTGGCATGAAGTCCCAATTGCGTCTAACAGTAACTTCTGCTACTGTTGGTCAACATAACAATAGCATCGTCACACATGGTACTGTTTCATGTTCGAGTAATAGCATTAAATCCCCACTACGCCCCCCCCCCCCAAAGACTGTCAGATGGTGGGGGGGTTTTTTGGCAGTTATGGGTAGAACAGGTCCAATAGGATCACTCTGGTGGTCCAAACTATTAGTATCCCTAATACTACCCCGGGGTAGGAACTGTGCTTCTGACAACTTAACAAGTCCATGCAAAGTTGACAATGTATTCATGAGTTTACAATCCTGCTTTACACACACATATCTTCTTCAGCCTTATGGGGGAATGTCTCAAGAACTGCATTTTGTAGGGTGTCTGTGTCAACCATGTGCAATTTACCTGCAGAAGTATATAGCCATGTATGTGAAGTAAGCCTCAGTTCGGATTAAGGTCACGTGTATATTTCCTGCCTGGAGTGAGTACATGTTGCGCACTTGGAAATCAAGCAATGAATGTGCATGCATGTGTTTTGTGCATAAGTCACACACCAGAAATAAGTGAATAAATCTTTTGCAAGCCATTAGTAAGTCATGTGCAAAGCATGAGTAGACAATGTGATAGTTGCAAGGAAGTCGTGTTCAATTTGCCAGTTCATCCCAAGCAATTAATGTAAAGCATGAGAAATCCGTGAGTAAAGCAGGCGTTAAAACCATGAGTAAAGCATGTGTTAACTATGTGTGACATTTAACTTTTTGAAACAATTCTGTGTACACTTTCGTGCCAATCACAGTTACTCTCTTCCCCCAAAAATGTGTCTCACGTGCTAAGCATGTGAATACCAAGTGCAAAAATTTCCTAAATATATGTGTCAACCATGTGTCAACCCATGTCTACACCATGTGTAAGTCACATGAAAATCCACATGTAATACATGTCAATACTAATTAAAACATACACACACATGAGCCAATATTTGCTCATAGTGATGGAAGTGTATTATGATTTTCAATCATTATGCCTTGTAGCGGAACAGCATATTTTAGCTATTATCCTCAAGTTATTATTCTTTTAGTTAACTGGTGTTTTCGAATCAAGCCACGAGATTTTCTCTATATCTATAGTCTATATCTGAACAGCAGGTAACACATTCTAAATTTCTGGAGTGTGTGAAGACCATGTACATTTCTAATGCCCATATGAAATAAGGATCTTTTACAAAAAAAAAAAAGTTGCAAACCATGTATAAACTATGTGTAAACAAGGCATTAACTTTGTGTAAAGCACTTGTAAACACTGTGTAAAGTGCATGCCGGACAAAGTGCAAATTCATGAAAAAAAAGCATATGCAAATTCATTATAAAGCACAGGCAGACTAAGGTGTGAACTTGGTGTAGATCACGTGAAAAAATCTCTGTAAAAAGCATGTGTAAGCAGAGTGCAACTGTTTGCCAACTCTCACACCATGTCAAAGTATGTGCAAAAGAAAACAAAAAAAAATGGATGTAAATGATTTGTGAAGCACATGTAAGCCAAATGTAAAATAGTTGTAAAGTGTGTGTGTGTATACGCTGCAGAGAGTCTGGCAGTTTTGCAAACCAGATGTAAACAATTCATTAAGCATGTCGAAACAGAGTGTAAACTCTATGGAAAGCATGTGGAAAGTCATTGTTAGCTGGGCATAAACACTGGGTATTATAACCCCGAGAAGTTTTTAAAATGCTGTTTGAACAAGATGGTTTTAGCAGAGTTGCAAACTCTCTCCCCCTTGTATGTTTATGTAAACCAAATGTAATTGTTCTGGAATAAGAGTATGCAAACCAAAAGCAAACCTATCTTGCAAAATAAGAAAGGACGGTGAAAGGTGAATCTCCAGGCTTTACACAGACTTTACACCTTGTCTGCACATGTGACTATTTGTGCAAACCACTAATTAGTATGCACCGTATCAATCCTGTAAATCTTGAGGGAGGGGGGAAATGTATTATTATTCCCCCCCCCTGGGGGGGGGAAGAGTGTGAATGATTTCTGATGGAGTGGGTGGCCAAGAGTTGAGGTCTAGGCTCTTAGTTGCCTTCAGCAATCATCAAAGAAAGAAAAACTTGATTATTTGGAGTACAGTGAGTCCTTGACTTACAATCGTTCGATAGGATGCTTGGAAACTGGTTCATGTTTATGACAGTGGAAAGTGACCTGGGGGTCACGTGATCACAGCTGCAACCCCTCTGAAGCAAAGTCAACGAGGAAGCCAGATTTCGCTTAAGAACCCCGTTGCTAACTTAACAACTGCTGTGATTCATTTAACAACTGTGGCAAGGAAGGCTGCAAAATGGAATAAAGTTCGCTTAACAGTTGTCTTGCTTAGAAATTTTAGACTCAGTTGTGCTTGTAAGTCAAGGTCTCCTGTATTCTCATTCTCTCTCTCTCTCTCTCCCCCCCCCTCTCTCTTTCGCTCTCTCATTTAAAGAGCCACATTTAAAACACCTTCTTCAACCTATTTGTCCTCCAGAAGGACCAGGCTACAATTCTGAAAGTCCAAGAATGGAAATTATAGTCTGCTATTTCTGGAAAGTGCCCAGTTGGGGAAGGTGGCTTTAACTCTGCATTGTTGAGTGATTTTAGAGCATATCTTCTATTAGAGGTAGAGCTTGTCACTTCCATTACCGCAAAGATTCTGGAATTAACAACGCCCTGATTAGGCAGGAGTCCGAGAGGTTCAGTTTTCCAATGCATCGAGAGGCAGGGAAAGGCTAGTTAATGTATTTGCCTGCTACTCTATGAATGGCATTCTGAAGCAGGGAGAAAAAAAATGCAGCTCACAGTTAGAAGCACATATAATTATTGATAGCCATTAGTGAGTTGATAATCTTAGCAGAGAGAACCTTTATCTAAGCTAAGCAAGGTCAGGTCTGCTTAATTTGGGGATGGGGGACTCCTCTTTTCAGGTGGCCAACACCCCAGCCATCTTGCCACAGCTAACTAGCCAAGGGAGCTAACTAGCCACATGGCAACTCACCGCAGACAATTCCAGGTGGGATAACCCAAGGGGATAAAGATTATCCACCACTGTTTCTTTGATATTGTTCCCATTGACAAAAAAAAACAGCGTCAAATAACGTTTACCGGTATCGTGTTGAGTTATCCAACATGAAGTTTTCCGTGGCAAGTTGTCCTGCGGTGAGTTGGCCACGGTGAGATGGCCACAGGGAGTTGGCTGCGGCGAATTGTCCCTTTCCGATGTCAAACCACTAAGTCAACGTAATAAGTGAGTCCATGCAGATCCCAAGAGTTAAGCTTAACTTGAAATGTTTTTTTTTAGCAAGTTAATGAGGCCCTAGTAGAAAAGTTGAGAACTTGGTAGGCCTTTACTCCTGAACCTCCAACCGCCCACCTCCTTCACCAGCTCTTCTCTGAATCTATTAGGAGATCTGATTTAGCAGCAGCTCTGGAGTTTTAGGATCTCCTAGAAACATTATCATTTGGTAATGATGCCTGTCCTCGTTTAGTCACACAGGTAGTTAGATTGAAGTCTTGGGCTGGACTTGCCTACCCGTGAGGAAGAGTGAGGCAGAGGTGTGCAGATGCTATGGGAAAAACCTCTACAGGTGAGACCGTTGGTCACCTGTTGCAAAATGTGCAGAAGTGTTGGGGGAAAAAATCTGGAAACCCTTGAGATAATGTCATAGAGATACACTGGTAGAATGAACCGCTTTAAATGTGCAAAGCATTCTGGGAAATAGAGCCAAAAAAAATAATAATTTCTTCCCATCCCTTTAGTCGCGGAGCCTCTGAAGCATAAATAGCACGAGGCACACAAGACATGGTCCTGCAGGATAAGCTTTCCTTCGCCATGTTCTACCAGGTTCCCAGCTTTTTAAAATGTCTAGTACCACCTTCACAGCAAAGGAGGAATCCCAGATAAAGGACCTGGATTTCAAGGTGACCCTATCTAGTCTGCAAAAATTGCAGGTGAAACCCATCAGAAGAAAGCAAAGGAGCGTTCAGTGCCACCTTGTGGTTGTTCAGAGTTCTACAACCCCAACATGGCATGCCTGCTTAGATTAAAGCAGAAGAAACGTGGTAGAAGGGGGAACGCAGGGTAAAGAAGTATCAACCCAGCAAGGTAGAAATAGCCAAACACGTATGGTAAACTATAGAGCCATAAAGGTTTCATGAACATGGCCTTAAGATGCAGTCATTGGGCAGATTCATAGCGGGTGGATCAGTGCCCAGTATGGTAAGAAAGAAATCTTTAAAAATTGCAGTGATAACCAGAGGATAGCAGAAGTTTAGAATTCTACTCAGTGTATCTTTGCAGCCTGGTTCTGATAGCCCTAAAGTCTATGGAGGTGTAGAGCAGTGAGACAGTAGAGGAAACACATCTCCATGGCCCTTGCAGGAGCTCCAAGGACAGCATGGCTGGTGCCACAATTAAAAGACAGGAAGTAGCATAGAAAGAGATCTTGATTTGGTCCAGGAAAGCAACTGAGCAAGCAGAGGTGCAGAAGGAGAGGCGAATGACAACCTGGAGAAGGGAATGGGCAGATCTATGGAAGGGAAACCATGCTTGATATCAGGCCATTGAGTCTACCCCCTCCATCAACGGTCCCACACTCTCTTACTGTCCCGAATGTTAGAGGGTAGGGCCGAAGGGCAGCTGGACAGGGGTGGGGGGCATGTTAGTGGGTGCTGTACCTCAACACTGAAATATATTTAAAAAAAGAGAGAAAATATTGTAAAAAAAGAAAATACTTTTATCGCAAGCTAAACGAACAAACCACCTTGTCTTCCATCTCATGCAGGCCCGCCAAGGGCCACCCCCCCATTGCAGGGGAAACCGTACCCATCCCGAAGGTGTGGGATTCGAACACATCTCGAGCAGAGGGGCTCGAATCCAACACCTAAAGGGGGAGGGGACTTTGCGGAGGAATTCCTGAGCCTTTGGGGTTATTTTTTTAATTTATTTATTATTTTTGCCAAATCCATGAGGGGAAAAAAAAATTACAAATGAAAGTACTAAAATAATCCTTTTTTTCAATAAAATCGTAGAAAACCATGAAAGCGAGTGATGTGTTCATGTTGAAGTATAAATGGTGATCATCTGGCTTCCTTAAGGGTGACCTACTGAGTAAACCATATTTAGCTGGCTTCACCCCAAACGCTAAGGTACAAGCAACCAATATTTTGGTTGGGTGCTTCTTATGAATTCAGCCTTCACTGCAGTGGCTATGGTATCCTTACAAAAATGAATTAATTAAAAAAAAAATGAGTAACCACGTCTACACACAGACATACACACACACAGTGCCATGAGGTTTGAGTTATGGCCATCCCTTTCAAAAACTTGAATTTATAAATACTCTGATGGCTATTATTTCCCCCTAAATACTTCCTGGAATATGTTCAAGCTAAGGCTGGATATATTTTTTATTTCTGCCAAGGCGCATAAGAAAAAACGATGTTGGATTTTTATCATTTATCATGTGCTGGAAAGGATCATTACATTTTACACCGAACGTAAAACATAAAACATTTCTAAAAACGTTCCTTACATTTCTTTAGCAGCTAGTACATCTATTAAGAGGAGAAAACAGATTAGGTGAAAATGTTGAGTTAGAGAGTGGGATATACGGAAGTTAAGGGAGAGGGATAGCTCAATCTTCTTGTAGAATTTTTATTATTGTTTTCCCCAGTAGACCTTTTGCAGAACTTTCTCGTGGGTGATATTTGCCTATTTTTACCTTCATATCATCACAAATTTCTAATTCCATGTAGTACAATGATACATTCATGTGATACACATGTCTGTGGTTAATATCTGAACTCAGACCCACTAAGCCACAAAATAACCACAAAGGGTTGGTGGTTACATGTGCTAGACTAGAATATGATTAATTTCCTGGTGGTCCTTGACTTACATCCATTCACTTAACAACCATTGGAAGTTACGTCAGTCCTTCCCCAAAAGTTACTACCTGATTCCAAAGTTTTTAACATCTATTCCCCCCCAATCATGTGACTGCATTTTGGGCAACTGGCCAGCCTTGACAGTTATTTGCATCACCCGAAGGTCACATGAGCAAGATTTTATGTTTATTTCTGAAAACTGGCATTTACTTCTGGTTTCCTCCCCAAAAAAACCAACATTCTGTAGCAAACAATGCAGTCGCTTATTGACTGTTGTACTCGTTTAACAACTGCTCCCCAAAAAATCATAAAACCAGGTCCAGTCACATGCTTTACAAATATCACAACTTATGACCGTAATTGTGGGATCCAATTACAGAGGTCTACCTGTATATATCAGCTTGTTATGCAGACAGACACTGTAGCAAACACAGTTGTGCATATCAGAAATTCATTTTTTTAAATAATCAGTTACATCTATGCTACTTATAACAGATTCATGTGGTGAGAGTTGGTCTGATAATAGCCGTTTTGCACAGATTTGTAGTTTGGGAGCTCCTGTAGGCCCCCAAAGGGAATTGGAAACCGTACAAATGAGAAATGTAATTTAGGGATTTGAGAATTAAAAGGATGGGAGCACAGGGTGATGGGGAGAATTCCTGATAGAAATGTTCAACATTTCATTAACTACACTTCCCAGCGGTGGTAAAATTGGCATGAAAACATATGGTTGTTTGTTTGTTTTTTGTCTTTCAAATGCATTTCAAACCCAAAAGGAAAAACAAGCTATTAACAACCTAAATAATGCAGAAAGTCCAGGAACTAATGGCCTTTAATGTAGAATTATATCGCTTCATCAAATCAGATCTCTTTGGGGTCAAATTGGAAAATCAAATTTTAATAAGAACATTAGCCATATAGATAAGAGGCAGTGATGGAATTATTTTTACTACCGGTTCTGTGGGCGTGGCTTGGTGGGTGTGGCCAGGGGGGGTCATGTGACTGGGTGGGCAGTTTCTGTAAGCAGGGCAATAAAAATTAGGCTAGAAACAACACCAGGATGTTTCTTTCCTGCCTTCCTTACAGGATTAACCCTGTAAAGTGGGAAAAAAACAAAATGAGGTTTCTTCTAACAACTTGTTCTCCAAACTGCTTAGAAAATTTACTACCAGTTCTAGTGAACCTGCTAGAACTGGTTGAATTTCACCTCTGGATAGATGCCTGGGTATTTAACTACAATAGACAGGCAAGACTTTTATTCCCTTTTATCCTGGACTTCTGCATATGCATGAGGAAGAGAAAATGTACACGACTAAATATTGCTTGTCCCATAGGATGATTCCATCTGTGTTGTTCAGATCCTAACGACACACCACACAGGAAGGCAGAAGAGGAAAGGTGGAGTATAAATCCCCTTTACTTTCTCACTCTTAATACTGAAACAGAATGATAGATGTATGGTAGGTGCTATTCACTGGATAGCCTCAGTTAATCACATCCTATAAATGAAATTCCTACAGCGGATAACCTTGGCTGATCTTAAAAAGCTACACAAGGTTGGATTGAATTAGTAACTTGATTGGACCAGGAAACTCCTAGATTGTGGAAGAAAGTGCATGCATGTAGAAAGAAAAGGTCATATAGGTATAAAGATATATCTCGGAGGAAACCGTTTTCCTGGAAGGTCTGTGTTCTCCTTGACAGGACATTAGCAAATGTCTTTTGCAGTGCAAAGAATTAATCTCGGGTTGTAATTTATTATCCAATCTTGTTGAATCAGTAGAAGAAGATTACTATTCCTATACCCCACACAAGGATACACAAACATACTCCGAGATGAACTCTTTTTCATTTACTGCCAATTCAAAGCTGGCCAAATTTAAAAAAAAAATGCAAAAAAATCCCCCACTTTTTTATTCATAATGATTTCAAGAAACCGTCTTGCCTGCGAAGCAGTTGGAGGAAATCTTCGAGCAGTGATTTCTGAAAGAGCAAACACGGTCTTTTTTTTCCCACACAGTGGAACTCTTTGCATGTACAGACAGAGAGAAACAGATGCTCTCTACTATTTATGTCAATGCTGGCTACCTAGACAGGCCGGAGAGTTTGATGAACATACACCCCGATGATCAAACTTTGCAAAGGCCAGATTTATCATCTTCCTGTGGACATTGGCTTTGGAGGAATATACAGTATAAGGCAGTTTGGATCATGAAAGCCACTAAGTCTTTAAAAGGAAAGTGTCAGCTAGCTTGTTGCTTGCTGCCATAAAATAGGGGGGAGGGTATAGGGGGAAGCTCACATTTCAGTTATGCTGCTGCGTGCGACTATCTTCAAGGCCATGCCAGTTAGCTCCAGTATGCCTAGATACAAGGGGGTCAAGCCGTATACTGTGTTTGAAATTCCCGTGTTCATGGGTTTTTTTCCCAGAGCTTGCTTCACGCCGCTTGCTATCAGTTTCTTCCTAGTAAAAGTACTTTTCTCTAAATCTATGGAGCCAAGGATTTTTCTTTCCTAGGCAGCCCTGACAGAAAATGTCAGGACCCTTCTTAACGATTCTCAACACAGTCCTAGAATGAAGCAAGGTGAACTTTCCACCTTAGAAGTATCCTCAAATAAAGGAGAGCACTTCCAGTTGTGGTTGCTGATATATCACAAGCTGAACCTGAAATCCCACCCTTCCCTCTTCCCCTAAGTCAGTGTTTCCCGAATCTTGATAAATTACTCCAGGTTGGGTAAAAGCGGTTTATTTCCTTTGGGTAATGACATATGAACCTATTACCCATCACAATGGGGACATTTACGTTGACTTAAAGATTGCCATGTGGACTAAAACATATTCGAAAATCTCCAAAGGCATTCTTCTTCTGAGGTTGACACCCTCCTCTTGTTGAAATGACAGAAAGCTGATTCAGCCGTACTATTTTTGTAAAACGAGTTCTCCTCGAGTTACGACCATCCGTTCAGCAACTGTTTGAAGTTAAGACAGTGCTGAAGGAAAGCACTTAACGAACTACGAGCCTTTCTGATCAGCAGTTTTGGGTTCACGAAGGAAAAAGTTTAGGAAGCCCTGCACAAAGTCATCTTCTGTTCGTCTTCAGAACAGATGAATTCCTATCAGTCTTCCTGCAGCTTTCCCTCAACTTACATCCAGCTGGACCTGTTTCTCTCTCTCTCTCTTTTTCTGTCTCTTTTCTTCTGCCCTGAGCTGCCTGCAATCAGAGCAATTGCCCATCATAGAGCAGCCATTCATTAAGCCTTTCATCTCAGTTCCCATTTAAAAGCAACAAAAATGATGGAAGATCCAGAAGGGAGTCAGCCATCAGGCCAGATTAGCAGGGCTAAATACCAAAATAAGCTCATCTTTGGATGAGCGGAAGGAAGGGGAGGGCAGGACCAAACAATATCTTGTGAGGAGAGAGCCTCCTGCACCAGCATTTGGGCCCAAAGCCATGTGCCATTGTTCTGGCCGGTTTGGTACACCCACTGCAGCCTATCTGTTGTGCTGTGTGTATATGGGTAGAAAGATAAATAGAACTGATGCCAAAAGGCAGGAAAGAGGAACAGCTCAGGTTGCCTAGATAGAAGTGATGGATAGAAACTAATCAAGGGGAGAAGCAACCTAGGATTAAGGTGGAAATTCCTAACAGTGAGAACAGTCAATCGGTGGAATGGCTTGCGAGTTGGACACAGCGAGATGGCCACGGTGAGTTGGACGTAGCGAGAGGCTGTGGCGAGATAGCCATGGCAAGTTGGCCACAGGTGAGTTGTCTTAGTCTCATCGGACATCAGAACAATGGCTGATGACCTGCTTCCCACCAATCTTTGCCACAATGTCTATGCAATATATCCTTTATGATTCTCCATTTTCCCCTTTTTTTAAAAAAATCCATACAAAAATGAATATATTAAAATATATTTTATTCCCCCAGATACAAAATTCAATAAGTACCTTTTTTTAAATAAAAATACACACTTTGATTTTTAAAAAATAGCTGAAAATATCATGGGAACATTCAGGAGAAGTCAAAATTAGCCAAACGTTACTTTGCATCTTAAATTCAAATGGTGAGGGGCTCTGTTCAGTTTTATAATACTATTTGCAACACTGTTGTCTGAAAGAACCCCATTCCTCCAGGGAAATGAACCGCCATTGTGTCGTGATAACATTTCAGTGCAACAAATAACACAACCAGAGCCAGGGAGCTCTTCTCCACACCAATAATGCTGCTCGACTTAAATACATTTGTTTGAGATTGACTTCCAAATCAGGATGGTTAAACTGAATTACGGATCTGAACTTTCCATTTGCTGCTTTCTCCTGGGTGGATATAACTCTGCATGTTTTTTCATTGCTGGGAACTATTTTATTGGGTAGACAAATGCCTCTCAACCTCAGCAACATGTTAAGCTCCGTGGGACTACAACTCCCAGAACTCAAGCACCTGGCAACCAGCATGTATTCACCAGGGTTACAACTTTCTGGGGTCATGTGATTGCCATTAAGCGACCTCCCCAGCTGGCTTCCAATAAGCAAAGTCAATGAGGACAGGCTTGTGATTCACTTAACAACTGTACTGATTTCCTTAACAATGTGGCCCCCCAAAAAAATGGTTTTCAAACAGGATGCAATTCATTTAACTTAACAGCCTTACTTAGCTGTTCTGACTCAGGCTTCCCAAAATCATGAAGCAGTCTCCTTGTCCCGACAAAACCCATTTTTATTCCTCTCATTTATTTCTCTCATTCACATCCAGCAAAGTCCTGGCAAATAGTCTTTCAAGGATGAATTTACAACCACAGACCTTATCAGGTTTGGAGAGCTACCAGGCAGCTTCCAAATGCAACACTGTACAAGCAAGTACTTGGCACAGTCTCTGAGAGTCATGAACAAATCTTCATTAAGTGAACTAATTGTCTCCTACAAACACCACTCCCCTTTCCCTCCTCTTTATTCTGTATGAGAGGGGCCATTCACCGTCCACCTGTGCCTTTACTCCCGAGTTGGCCTTTGTTCCTTAACTGTTCCCTTCTCCTGGAAGCTTTTTTCATGCACACATTGGGAACAGGCTCCAGCTGTTCTTCTTCCCCACTGATCTCTGACTCCGAAGGCAGCTGTTAACTGTCAGATGGCCTTGGCCCCATTTCTGCCTCTGATGCAGAGCACCCATCAGAGCCTTCCCCCGATTCCAGGACTGGCCCATGTTCCTCCCCAACATTCTCACTGTCTGAGTCTACCACCAGCTCCACTGGCCACTGGCAGGCCACAACATTAGCAACAGAAATTCTAATCAAAATTTGGAGTTGCAAGTTGAGTATCTGTACTTCCGATGGGCCTGTCCATCACTTCCCACCCTGCCAAAGAAGCATCTTGAACATATTTGATTCTTGCATCTTATCCGGCCCTATCCTGACTCTGTTCCCACTCCTGAGCTGATTTTCCTCCTCCGCTACTTTCCTGAGAACTTCCATTGAACATGTTACCTTAAAACTCTCATACTACATAGTTTTGGTACCCAGTTTCTTTGCTTTTTATCCAGGTTGGGCCTCTCTCCCATCCGCCTTAATTACACCACCGTGGAAGAAATTCAATAAAGGTGTTCCATATTGCTCTTCGGAAGCAAATAAGTACTCCCGTTAATGCCAGCGCGAGGGAACGGTAGTATTGCTAAGAAAATTAAAACTGTGTTATATATTAACACAGTTTTAATTTTCTTGCAACTACAGCCTCCTTTGCGTTGGCTATAAGGGGATTTTGAGTCAGTTTTACAGAACAGTAACCCAATGCATTCTCAGTCAGTTTATTGGATACATCATTGTGGGGTTCCTCCTTCAAAGAACCATCAAGATTCTTCTTTGTGTGCATTTTTGGAAACTTCTGATTATAGGTAGTCCTTGACTTACAACACTTCATTCAGCGACTGTTCAAAGTTACAACAACGCTGAAAAAAGGAGACTTATGACCATTTTTCCACAGTGATGACTTTTCCAACATCCTCACGGTCACAATTCAGAAAACCAGAGGCTTGGCAATGGGTTCATATTTATGACGGTCGCTGTGTCCCAAGATCATGTGATTTGCCCCTTTTGTGACCTTCTGACAAGCAAAGTCGATGGGGAAGCCAGATTCACCAAACAAACCAGGTTACTGACTGACCAACCACAGCCATTCACTTAACCACCAAAGCTAGAAATGTCGTAAAATTGGGGCAACATTCACTGAACCAATATTTTAATGACATAGGTTTGGGGCTCAATGGTGGTCATACGTTGAGGACTACCTGTAGCTGACAAAGAAAAAAGCTGAAGATAATGACAAAAAGGAGAACAAGGAGGAGTCGTTGGCATCTTCGTTGAGCAAAACCAACATGAATGACCATGGGAGGTCTCCGTCTTCCTCTCAACCCTGAGAATTGCTTCCTCTGGTTCTATGAAAGCTATCATGGCAACAGAAAAGAACACCAAAAGAAGAGTCTTGCAAGATGATTCAATGGAGCACTGTCATTTCCACACACATGATCACCCGCTGCATAAAGCATCTTTGGTGGGCCTATTCTAAAGCCCTCAGAGATATATTGAATCACAAAGACCAAGAATTCCAGAATCCTTTCTAAGAGGTACAATTAGAGCAGGGGTCTCCAACCTTGGCAACTTTAAGACTTGTGGACTTCAACTTCCAGAATTCCTCAGCCAGCTTGGCTGGCTGAGGAATTCTGGGAGTTGAAGTCCACAAGTCTTAAAGTTGCCAAGATTGGAGAGCTGGCTGAGGAATTCTGGGAGTTGAAGTCCACAAGTCTTAAAGTTGCCAAGATTGGAGAGCTGGCTGAGGAATTCTGGGAGTTGAAGTCCACAAGTCTTAAAGTTGCCAAGATTGGAGAGCTGGCTGAGGAATTCTGGGAGTTGAAGTCCACAAGTCTTAAAGTTGCCAAGATTGGAGAGCTGGCTGAGGAATTCTGGGAGTTGAAGTCCACAAGTCTTAAAGTTGCCAAG
>JAEANM010017316.1:0-12986 GCA_017656035.1 Myanophis thanlyinensis
GCTGAGGAATTCTGGGAGTTGAAGTCCACAAGTCTTAAAGTGGCCAAGGTTGGAGACTCCTAATGGAGAAAACAGAATTAAAAAAAAAACAAAACAATTAAAAGCGAAGTTAAAATGGCAGGTTAAAAAATTAGAAGCATACATGGTACAATATGTAGTGAAATGCTTTGTGTAACCGGCTTTAAATTATCCCATATATTATTAAACCATGTTTGGAAAAATGTGAGGTGTTTTTTTAAAGTTTCTCTATCCAGCCTTCTTTTTAAATAGTTTCTCTATCCCCATTATTTTTTTATCAATCAAAACTGTGAAGGTAACATTCCTTCGTCCTTCTATTTCTTCTGCAACATCAGCCCTGTGGATGAATTGGGATGAGAAAGAGATTGTCCTTGGTGCTATCGTGGCCTGGTTGCTTGCATGCAGACGTTTCATTACCCCGACTAGAAATGGTGACTGGCCCAGTTACAGCCAGCTTTCAAAACCCAAGATTGGGTTCCGTGTCTTTTCCTCACCGGTGATGGAAAATTGGGACTGTGCTATGTAATTAATTGCGCAGTGCCGACTTTAGCACATTTCCTCCATTTCTGTATAATCCCCACTGACCTAAACTGAGGGCTCTCAGCTTGTTTTGGTGGGAATCAGTGATCCCTGCATATCTTAATTTAAAAAAAAAATCTCCATTGCTTTTCATTTCAGTGGATCTGCTCCCCCTTCCCCATGATAATAGAATAACTATATGGGATCCTAGTAGATAGATCCATGCCCGAATGTTCTGCTCGACTTATAGCAGTGCTTCTTCCCAAACCTGGGTAAATTATCAAAAATTGGGTAAAAGTAGTTTCTTCTTTGAGAAATAGTACAGGAGCCCATTACCCAATCATAACGGGAACATTCAAATGAGCTTTTTAAAATTGTCATTTAAATAAAGTGTTTTGCCTACATTGGGTAAAAAAGGCCTTCTGCTAATTGGTTTTGGATAGTAAAAAAATTGGGAAGCATTGATTTAGATTGACAAGGCATTCTGTCAAACCTCTCTGTGTATCAGAAGATACTTCTCCAAAGCTATTCTATCCTCTGGATTTAAGAAAATCGTATCAGTTGAATTATAAAGTTGGGTGGAACCAGAAAACCTCTGCAGAATTCAGGAAAATTAAATTAACGACAAGAGGTGGGACATCCAGTCATTTCTTAAACCTCCATATGTGGAAAATGCACAATTGTAGACAAACGGTTCCACTATTGTCCAGATGTTACTGTAAGGATATTTTTACCCATTTAAATAAAATGTATGTAACTGGAACTTATATCTATTATTTCTGGTGTTAGTTTGTGGTAATATTTTCTCTACAGCACACTGATACACCTCTTCCCTCAGTTTTCTTCACATGAAATGAAATTCCTTTTCAAATCCCAAATTAAGAGCCAGTTTGGTTAAGGTGGTAGACTAGAAACTGGGGGCCTGAGAGTTTTATAGGTAGTCCTAGACCAGTGGTGGCAAACCTTTTTGGCACCGAGTGCTGAAAGTGAGCGCATGCACATTGTGTGCATGCTGCGTGCTGGCGTCTTGTGCATGCGCATTAGCATGCACATGTGCAGTTGTGCAAATCTCACACATGCGCAGTCATGTGTGACTTGCATGTGGCCTTTCCCGCACATGCGCAGTTGTGTGTGACTTATATGTAGTGTTTTCCATGTGTGCGCAGTCATGAGACTCGTGTGTGGCATTTCCCACACATGCATAGTTGTGTGTGACGCATGCCAGCAAGGATGGCTCTGCGTGCCAATTTGGGCACACATGCCATAGGTTCGCCATCATGGTCATAGACCTATAACCTAAGTTGAGATTGGAATTTCTCTCAGTCACTTAGGTGAAAGTGCCTTACAGGGATACTGTGATGGTGAAAGTAAGGGGGAGCATTATATATGCTGCCCCGGGTTGCACAAAATGAAATTGGTCTATAAATCTAATTAATCAACAGGCCTAGGGATCAGAATGTGTATCTGATCCCATACAATGACTGTTAATTTGTTACAGGTGAGTTTATGTTGCTTTTAACTATTGTTAACTGCCCAGTGCCATAGGCATAAACCTGAGATGTGTGGCCATATAAACAAAGTGAATGAGTAAATGAATGAATGAATGTTCAATGCAGAGCTATTAATATAGATTCTCAGAATGTGAGTAGCAGCCAGTTATGGACCTATCATATAGAGCCAAACAAACGACATTTTAATGCCCCTAATACCATTAGTGCAGGGATGGGCAATTGTGGCTCTTTTATGACTTGTGGACTTCAAATCCCAAGATCCCTGAGCAAGGCAACCTAAATAAAATGGAGGAAACATTTTGAAGTGTAAGGGTTCCTTACACTTACACCCCACAATGTTCTCTCCATTTTATTTAGGTTACCTTGCCCGGGGATTCTGGGATTTGAAGTCCACAGGTCATGAAAGAGTCATAATTACCCACCCCTGGCTTAATCCTTACACTTACACCTCAAAACATTTCCTCCATTTTATTTAGGTTGCCTTGCCCAGGGATTCTGAGATTTGAAGTCCACAGGTCATAAAAGAGCCACAATTGCCCACCCCTGCATTAGTGGATTAGGGAAAAAAATAAAAAAGGGATGATTGGGAAAAACAAAGAAAAGCGATAGTCATACATACATAATTCAAAATAAAAAGGAAACGGAATATATGCAAAATTTCGGCAAAGTGTGGCCACAGGCTGCTGCTTTGACTTTCTTAAATGTATTAGGGCTTCTGGCCTAAGATAAATGTTCCCCCTTCCCCTGCCTTTTGGAGTCAGCCTGTTTCTATCGTTTGAATGAGACCTTCTCCCCATTCACCATGGTCAAGCTAGGCTGCTGTCATTCATCACTCGCGGAGTTTTTGACTTTCTGAATTAAAACAAAGATTAGAGTATCAAACATTAAACTTTTTTAATAACATTGTCTCTATAAAATGTTTTTGCAGTTTTTAAAAATGAAAAAGACAAAACATAACCCAGTAGAAAAATATTTAACATTTAAATGCATTGGTAAATGTTTGCAATCACACCTCACAAAAATCAGTACCTTCTACTGAAATGTTAACTTGTAAAACTAGCTTCAGGTCCATATTATAGTATTTACAGACATTCTTAAGGACAAAATATTCCATGCTAAACATCACAGATGACAGTATTAAAGGAATCAGAATTCAGAAATTAAGATATGTCTACAACGCATTAGTTCTTCTCATTTATGACAGATACCAGAGTTTTGCTATTGTCCCGCTCATCAAAGATACTTAAATTTTACATTGTACCTGTATCATAGACATAAAAGCCTTTGGGGTTTTCCAGTTTTTGAATTTATAAATACTCCCCTATGAAGACAGAGGACTATTTTGATGTTGGAAGGGAACTATTTTTTTACTTATGGAATTTAGATATATTTGTTTTGAAGTACCTAGACTTCTGTAGAGAGAAGGTAGGGCAGTATGGATATATAGCAAGGAACAAAACAAAATTTGTGTGTGGGTATGTGTAAAGAGAAACAACAAAGTACAATTTAAGAGACTTCAGTTGTCTGGAGTACATAAATCATGATTATGAATTTTAAAAGGGAAGAGTGATTTCTACCTATGAACATAGTTATTATACAATTTCTGATTCTTAGAAAATGTGGGACCAAAATGATTAAGTTCAACAAGTTGCATTGTTCAACAATTTAACTATTTTTACCAAGTAGAGACTTTAAAAACTGAAATCATAAGCCACTTTTAGTTCATATCTAATTATATAGCATGCAATTTCTGCCACATTCAGAAGTTTTCAAAATGGTGCAGTTTCTGTAAACATGAATGTTAAATATCAAACTTCTCAGGTTAGCAAATGGTAACTTTCATGAAAACAGCCTACAAAAAAGCACTTTAGATCCTATTTCAAGTAATAGCGTTTGTTCTTCAAAGCCGAACCCTGTAACAAACTGATCAAAATCTTGTGCCCACAATATATTCTGCAAACACATGAACTGTCTTGAATGCCTGCATTCCAGTTTAAGGAATGTACAATTCAACAGAAAGCCACGAGTGCTACCTTCATGTACAGATTTAGCCAAGTTCTCTCCAAAATTTTAATTTAAAAATCTAAACTACAGATCTATTTTTTAAATAGGTATAAGAATAAATATTTCCAGCTTTGAGGAAGCTTGAAAGTGTTCCTTTCAAACTGTCAGGCCTAACTTATTCTTCCACAGAGGCTGCTGCTGCCATTGAAGATCTCATATTCCCTCTTGCTGAAGAAGTGAATTCTTCTATTTCAGCATTAAGTTTGCTGATCACCCATTCCAATGCTTCACGTCCCTGTGAAAGACACACATTCTTTATTGGAACAAGTCCAGATATCTCAGAGATCATAGTAATTTACAGAAATGAGACTGATTATAAATATAAATTACATTGGTATTACTTTAACATTTAGAACTATTAGGTTAAAGGGTGTAAAGTGTCTGTGTTGAATTCAGAATAAGCTTTTCTTTTATTCTGATGGCCAATTTTTTTTTTTTAAATGCTGTTTGTTCTGGCTTTTGGAAGCATTTAATATATATTATCTATTGGCAGCTAACCTTTTGTTTTTATCACGATACATTTTAATCATGGTCTGAATACCATGAATACCTTGACTCAGAAGAAAGGAAGGAAAGAGAAGTTACGCGTAGAGTCATGGGAAAACAGATCAACCCAAAGGAAAAGCTACCCATTATAAATGAAAAAGTGAATGGGAAAACTGACAAAAAGAGATATCACATGACTATCTTGCTGTACAAACTAAATAAGAGGTAGCTAAAATAGATAATATGAAGGAAGAATCTAAATTGTGAAAACTAGGCCCAAAAAACTGCCTCTTAAACAGGAGTGGGCAATGAATTTTCCCAAGGGGTCACTGAGAAACTGGAGGGCTGCTGTTCTGTCCTCTGCTGCTATTGCCCCATCCCTGTTGCAGCCACCTTGCCTGCACTCACTGCTGTGGGTCATACAGGGACCACTCATGGGCCGGATGTGGCCCATGAGCTGTAAAATGCCTAGGACTGCTCTTACAGTATAAATATTTGGGTTAAAAATTCAGTAACACACATTTCAACATCATTTGACAAATATGTTAATTGTGAAATGTCCACATTTCATCTACTAAAATATTATTTAGAAAACCTATTATATGTTTTGACACTCTATATGGATGAATCTCTGTTAATTACTTTTGCAATAATGTTTCTGGTCTGACGTCATTAATTTTGATTGTAATGCTTGAATTAAGAAAAAATCCAGTTTTCTTCCTCAACACTTCTCAAAATGATTTGGGATAAATGTAATGCTTCATAATACTTTTGTTAAGTTTAACTTCTTCTATATGATTAATACTGGTATCTTTTCAATTCTTGAAAATATTGATTAAATGGCTAAAAGTAATATATTATCAAAACAGATTCACAGTAAAAAATAAAGTTTTTGCAGGATCCAATCTGGGTTGGTCATTGGGATCAGAGGTATAATCTTCTGAACTTTTGGACTTATGTTGGAGCCCATCCTCAGGGAACTTCTCTTTCACTAGAACCTCTCTCTCATCACATTCCAGTAGAGAGAGGTTCCCTGAGGATGAGCTCCAGCATGAGCCCAAAAGCTCAAAGGCTAACCTCTAGTCCCAATGACTGACCCAGATTGGTTTTGCAACATTATCCAGAGACACATATGTTTGCCTTCATTTGTGGAAAAAAAATCTGTGTTAATCTTACAAGTGAATTACTTTTATTTCTTTTCTCTACTAACGAATGGAAGAGGAAAGAAACCATTCAGAGTATCCTTAAATTTGAAGTAGGTAATATTCACAAAATATAGCACAGCCATTAATAATCTCATATTTTCATTCCATCCCAACTCATCCACCCTTCTCTCCTGTCTTCTCAAAATAAGTTGACAATACATACTTTTTTGGCATTAGAAGAAATTGTGTTTTCCATTAGTCCTTCTAAGTAACTGCTGAGACTAACTCCTTTTACACAGATGGTTGCTTCTTGAGTCAAAACAGTTCTATGGAAAAAAAATAACAATAGTTTACAATTTATTTCTCAAAAAGTAATCAGCAGCTACTTTTGTTCTTCCTATGGCTATAAGAAATTACAACAACCACCAATTTCCAAAGAGATGGGCAACCAATAATATCAGAATTGCTTTAAACCCTAGGATGTGGGTCGTGGGTCTGCATTTCTGTGTTTGCGTAGATGGCTCTTGGAATTCCTTCTGACAAAGATTACTGAAAAGAATACAGTTTTCTGCCATAATATATAGTACAGGTAGTGCTTGACTTATAACCTTTTGTTTAGTGACTGTTTGAAGTCACAATGGCACTGAAAAGTGATTTATGACTTTCCCACACTTACAAGAGCCATGGTGGCACAGTAGTTAGAATGCAGTATTGCAGGATAATTCTGCCAATAGTTTGATTCTGACCCGCTCAGCCTTCCATCCTTCCATGATTGGTAAAATGAGGAGGCAGATTGTTGGAAGTAGTGTGCTGACTCTGTAAACAGCTTAGAGAGGGCTATATACTATGAAGCGATATATAAATCCAAGTCCTATTGCAATTTCTACAACCATTGCAACATCCACATGGTCACGTAATCAAAATCCGGGCACTTGGCAACTGGCATGTACTTATGATGGTTCTTGGGCCATGTGATCTCCTTTTGCAACCTTTTGACAAGCAGTCAATGGGGGAAGCCAGATTTACTTCATAACCGTGATACTAGCTTAACAGGTGCAGTGATTCACTTAGCAATTGTGGCAAGAAAGGTTGTAAAATTGGACAAAAACTCACTTAACCAACAAAATTTTGGACTCCACTGTGGTCTTATGTCAAGGATATGTCGGTATATGTCTCAATATATGTAATAGGCAGGCCATAATTGAAAAAGAAAGGGAAACATCATGACATCTTTCCAAACTCATCCTTGTTTAGGTTTGAATTCTGGAAATGTGTCTGACCCAATCCTTTGCACAAATAGTAAGTGTGGCCTTAGTCACAAAATATCCATCCCAACAGAAGCATACAACTGAAGTCTCAGGGTCACAGATATATCTTCAAAACATTATTTACGCTCACAGGGCTGTCAAAATGACCTAAATGTCTGGTTTTTAATATGACCATAAAACAAAACAAAAATTAAACATACAGAAATTAATCATAATTAGCCATATTTAAGTAGAATGTTAAATACAGATAGCTGAGCTGGGGTGGTTGAAGCTTTGTAGCACATTGTAGCACACCCCCAACTAATGTGTGGCTTGTATCAGGCCTGCCAGGATCTCCTTCACCCTCTGATGCTCCCCCCCCGCCCGCATTCTGCTTAGTGAGCAAAACAGTCAGTCATGTGGATGCCTTGGCTTATGACCAAAATTCTGATCCCAATTGTAGTTGTAAGTCAAGGACTACTTGTATCAGTGAAAATCGTATTTGGGGCAGTGAAATCATATTTGGGGTAAATTCCTTTTCATTATACACAAATATCACATAGGTTATTACTGCTGTAAAGTGGCATTTCATATCTGTTTAAGTTTGAAGTAAATTACCACAGACTATCTGTTGTGTTTAGTTTTTATTATTGGCCTAAGTATGTTGAATAGTATTTCAATTATTTTTAAACGCTCTACTGTGATTTGCTGAAGTATTTCATACAATAAAGATAAATAGAGTAAAATTCTGAACATACTATACTTACTTTTCTGGCTCTTGAGGATGTGGCTTGTAAATTAGTCTCTCATCTACAGATACCAGATTTGTAAATGAAATCTACAAGAAATTTAAGCTTTAGCATTAAAAAATAATTCAGTGAACACAATTAACTTGTGAGAGCATAATTTAACAAAGATTACATTGGCTTCCTCAGATACAGGTTTCATTGTACTTCCTCATAAGCCCACATGATACACAAATGCATTAAAAGCTATAGCTATAATAATAAAGTAATCCATTTCACTTGGGAGGATACCATTTTAGAAAAGACAGTCAATTTTATAAAATACAAAACACATATTTCCTGAGAAAAATCTGAAATTCTAAGGGCTTTAGAAGAAGCACGTGGTATCTTTCTAGTATTCTGCCACCTCTGAAGACATACTTGGAAGTATGATTTACAGGAATTAAGTCTTCTAGAAATGTTTAAGTTCATTTGTGTAATACTTACATTAATAGACTTGAGCTCCATTATTTTCTCAACTGGGTCAACTACAGAGTGCTCTTGAACATAGGTTCTCATTCTACAAGCACCAATAAGCTAGAAGATAAATATAGCATTAGCTGCATTGTGATATAGGCATAGCATCAAAAGCTGAATTACATTATGCTGTTTTGGGAGCATGAAAGAAGAGACAATTTTTAGCACCAAGTTCCCCTTCCATAAAGGTTATTTTAAAATATAAACTGGATTTTCCTGCTTCTCTATCCTGATTTAACTGAACTTTTTTCAAGCCAAGTATGTGACTTCAACACGGGCATCCTTAATACTTGAACAAAATTCAATTGTCCATTTACAACTATGACATGTTCCATATGTACCCACTATGGAAGAATTTCTGAATGGAAGACTCAATGGGTTGAGAGTTGTCTAGTACAGATATAAATGTACAGGAATATGTAAATTAATAAAAATCTATAAACTAACATTTCTTTCTCAATTTACAAATCTTTCTGCATTTAAATTGACATTTGTATAAAAACTGTCCTTACACTTAAGTGTATTGCTAAAATTGAAATTACTTGACCCATAGCATAAGGGAAGTAATCTGAGGAAAAAAGGAACAATTCAACTTGCTGTAACATGCAGTTGTTTATGATGTAACAGGCACAATGGATTCATTCATCAGTTGCACAATCCAATGTACCAGTCACCCATATTATTAAAAACCTTAAATTAATATGCAGTAGTAACTTTCTATGAGAATTTGGTTTATTCAAATTCTGAATGCCATTTGGTTATGGAAATATCCACCTTTTGTACCTTAAATAACAGAAATTCTAAAGAAAATGTTATGCAATATGCTACAATCTGGACTACATGCTGTCTTTTGTAAAACCAAAATAATATGACATACGTTTAAAGAAAACTGTTGAAAGCACTAACTCTTGGTATGGCACTTACTGATTTTACAATGGATGGCATTCCCCATTCTGTACTCAGCAGCCGGTGACTATGTAATTTTCCATTAGTATCTACATGCCGGTCCAAAACATCAACTCCAACTACACTGGGATTCATGGGATTGGGGTATTTCTGCATAGCAGCTGTAGTAACAGTCTTCCAGGGGTGACTATGAAGCAAAAACAAAAACACAAGGATAGCCACCTTGCATTAGGCTATACATCATGCATGGATGGACAACCAGCAACTAGCATTTATTCCTCATGAGTCGTTTTTTAAAAAAAATCTCAATCCTCCCCAACATAGTCTAAGAACAAGCTCTATGTTTTTGGTGCATATGTATATGTTATCAACACTCCAGCAAGCTTAATTTAAGTATTTTGCTCATAATCATTTTCAAAGCAAAATGAGAAATGTTTAAAAGGTACTTTTTCAAAAGGCAACTGGATATTTGTTTTTCCGTGTAAAGATGTTTTGCTTCCCCATCCAAGAAGCTTCTTCAATTCTGAATGAATGGTGATGTTTAAAAGGTTAAAAATTAATAAGTAATTAAAAAATAATATTCACCCAATAACATTGTCTCACCTATGCAGAGAGCTTAGACAAAAGTATAGTGAAAAAGATTCTACTCTTCCCCAGCAAAATATAAAACCTTCAAATTCAACAAATACTTTCACCAAAACAGTTACATCCAGCCTTTCCGTCAGGGGACTCATGTCAGCCTATATAGCATTTCTAAAACCTATCTGCAGTAGGCTGGATTAAGAAGCATCATATGTAAAAATGCTCTCCTCACCCACCCAATCCCCTAAAGCTGAAGTATCTGACAAAACAAGATGTAAAACTAAACTGAGTTACAGAAACTAAAAAGCTAATTTAAGCAGCTCAAATACATAAAATTAGTTACATATATTCTGTCAAGTCATGAAAGGAATAAATTCCAAGTTAAGTGAGGGCAATGTTACGCACAGAAAAGCTTTCAATGGCTAGTTCTGGGTTTGTTTCTGGGTTAAAAATAATTGCCATTTTTCTTTACCTCGAATCAAGTATTACAAGGCTCCCTCAGCAAGTAGTAGTCTCTAGCTGATCTTAGATAACAAGGGTTGGGTCTCTTTTCTTAGATGGGAGATCAGGAAATTCAAGGGCTGAGACTTGATTAGTAAGTTGAATAAACATCAAGCAAGTTTATGGAAAACTGCTCCAATGCTGCTAAGAAAACTGCAGATATGTCTAAACTGGCATATCACAGCAGGAGCCAAACTTAACTGAAGAGTACTTCTAACTTTTCAGGGTTGTACAGTTCAATTGCCTGGATATGTATCCACTTTCAATTTCATAATGGGAACAACATAAGACAGTGACTAGATTTTTCAATTGACACCAGAGAGATCCAGATTCAAATCTATTCTCAACCATGTAATCTCATTGGGTGTCTATGGGGTCAGTCATTCTTCTCAGTCCAACTTATTGAGTTGTTGTTTGGTGAAAAATGGAAGTGTGATGTTTGAATGGAAATCTAATAAACAAACAAATGAAATACATTGTGCCTAAACCCAAGAAACTTTTAAAATGGTTCATAATAAAAAATGTACAGAATACAAAGAAAAAATTGGATCCTCCACAGAACACATTTTCTCTATTTAAAAAAAGGGCCCACAGTAAGACAAAGAGGCCGTTGACTAAGGACTAAGAGACAGACAATATATGATCTAAAGCAGTGTGGATCATATGCAGATCTGGACAGCTAGTAATGCAGCTAATGAAAAATATTAAAGTTTTTGATTTATATAAATATATATCTTTATTCAATGTGGCCCAGAAATGCCAAAAGGTTGGACAACCATGACCTCAAGGTACGTGTTTTCCAGATATATATGAGGTTCCACAAAATTTGAACAATACCCAAGTTACTGGTATTTTGAAGGTCCTAGTCCCCCCCCCCACAAGCCTTTGGAAAGGTTGACTGATGTCCCTTTCTTCTTGTTCTCCTCTGGGTTTGTTTTCTTTGCCATCCCTGTTCTTTATGCTATTTTGGGTGGAGTTGCACTTTTTGTTTTGAAATATTTTTAATAGAATATAATTCTTTACTGGCCAAGTGTGATTGGACACACAAGGAATTTGTCTTTGGTGCATGTGCTCCCAGTGTACATAAAAGGAAACGGTACATTTGTCAGGAATCATAAGATACAACGCTTAATGATAGTCCTGGGGTACAAATAAGCTTTCAAATCATACTAGGAGAAAATATAAACCGTAAGGATACAAGCAACAAATTATAGTCCTACTAGGGTGGGTGGGTGATGGAACGACGAGAAGATGGAATGATGAGAATAATAATAATACAGACTTAATAAATTATATTATTATATAATTATATAATATATACATAAATTATATAATAAATTAACAATTATAAACTCCCAAGAGTTGCTCGGAATTGAGACATACAAATTTAACAACATAATTTCTGGAAGAGGTACAGGGAAGAATAAAACATTAAGCATCAATATTTAATCTTAACAAAAGACTTTGGAAAAATGACAGCTCTCGTCAATACCTAAAGGGTTCCAGACTTAAGGAATATTCTTTATTGGACAGACAACTAGCCAGGGAATAAAGACCTTAACAGTGGAAGGAAGCTTTTGGTTGAACGTTTCGAAAAAGCTTCATAAGAACAATTTGACACCTGCTGAGGATGGCAGGTTATGCTCAAGCAGAGCCATTTGCCAAGTGGCTTTAATTTGGATTCCAGTACCGGCAAGGGGTTGGTTTTAGAGTGGCCTCAAGGAATCCTTTCAAGCCTACACACCCACACCCACAAGAGGTAATACTGTACTTTCCCAGGACAACTGCTTTGTCGCAATCCCACTGTAAACAAAAATACAACTGAAAGTTAAATCCTAGTATTGTACTATAATTCCTGCTTCTGAAAAACTCTTCTCTTCTCCATTTGCTTTCTTTCTCTCTCTCTCTCTCCCTTTCCCTTTATAATCATACTGTACATTTCACCATTTGTCCTTAAGGCCAGGACAGGGGAAAAGCAAAAGGAAGAAAAAAATAAAACAAAACTACAGATACTGTAGTTCTTTGACTTACAACAGGTCATTTCATGACTGTTTCAAGGTTACAAGGGCATTGCAAAAGTGCCTTACGGTCGTTTTTCACATTTACGACCACTGCAGCAACCTCAACGGGTCACGTGACCCAACTTGGGGGCGCTTGCCTCCTATTTATGATGGTTGCAATTTTGGTGGACCTTCCCACAAGCAAAGTCAAGTGGGGGGGGGGGCGGGAAGCAGGGAAAGCCAGATTCACTTAACCACGGTGTTAACTCCCTCAACAACTACCCTGATTCGCTGAAACCACCACCGTGGCAAGGAAGGTCGTAAAACGGGGCCAAACCGGCTTAACAAAGTGTTTCTTTGACAGAACTTTTGGGCTGCCTTGCGGTCGTAAGCCAAGGACTACCTCTCACCCCTCTCTCCAAAAGCAGCAGCCTTTGGGGAAAGAGAGCCTGGAGGGAGGAGTAAAAAAAAAAAAAAAAAAGAGCCGAGGGCTGCAGGGCTCCAAGTTTTCTCCCGAGCAAATGCGGGTGGGGACTTTTAACCCCCACCAAGGGGATGATGGGCCCTGTAGTAGGAGGAGGATGGGCCCTGTAGTCCCTCGCCCTGGGGAGACGCCCGCCTCACCTTCTCCGCCAAGGTCAGCCCTTAGAGCAGTGTTTCTCAACCTTGGCGACTTTAAGATGGTTGGACTTCAACTCCCAGAATTCCCCAGCCAGTAAAGCTGGCTGGGGAATTCTGGGAGTTG
>JAEANM010017317.1:0-12986 GCA_017656035.1 Myanophis thanlyinensis
TTATCTTTATTAATTTTCAAGCCAGCTACTTCTCCATGTTCTTCAATTTTCTTTAATAACTTAGGTGCTGTTTTTAAAGGATCTTCCATTATAAACACCAGGTCATTTGCAAAAGCTTGCAGTTGTATAAAAAAGAAAAGGGAAAGCAAAAAGCAAAAAATGTACATATTCTAATTTCTACATCCAAAAAGAGAAGAAAAAAAAACCTAAAATCCAACCCTAAAAACAACCAAATAAAGGGTAAGTAAAAGGAAGGACTAGTGAACAACTCTGTCATAAAATAAAACACATCACCAAATATCCAGAACTCATGATAAAGGTTTCAGTTCTCTTTCCAAGCTTCAATCTTCTTCAATTTCAGTTCCAGACTCTAGGTATCAGTAACTTCACAAAGGAGCACATGCATCCATGTTATTTCTTATCAGTAGTAAGCTCATTGTCCTTGAAGGTGTGCGTGTGTACATGTGCATGTACATGTGCATGTACATGTACATGTACATGTATATGTATATCGAGCCTGCACAAAGGCAAACCGTTGAACAACCAATCACGACGTGCATTATTCAGCAAGATAGGCAGCCAATCCACACGCACGATACTAGGCAAGCAGCAAAAAACACCACCAACTGACAAATAATGAAATTCATTCCGTTTGCTCTGATGAAGGGGACGAGTGAGTCCCTGAAATGTTAGCTATAGTAAATCATGGTCCGTACAATGTATCAAAGCCTCTGGATGACAGTGTTTCTTATTTCCCTCTACTTTCACTTCCCTTCATGTATCTAAAGCCAGGAATAAAAAAATAAAACCTTTAAAAGATGAAAGCAGTAAGCTCTTAAATAAAAAAAATGGCAAACAGAAAAAAGGAGAGAGAAAAAGAGAATCCTAGCCAAAATAAAGTTTTAAAAGAGTTATTCAAAAGAATTATTTAAAAGGTAAAAATTAAAAAAGAAAAAAACAGTCCAGTTTAAAATTGAAAAACTTTTAGCAAGTTCCAAGTTCCAATAAAAAGGGAAAAAAACCCTTCAGTTTAATTTAAGCTTAATTTTGCCGCTTAACCTCTTTTATCTTCACTTTTAGTTTCACTTTAAACCCTTTAGAGTATTCTCTCCCAAAAATAGTAAGTAGAAAATTATCTCACCCAACTGACACACTTTCTCTCCAGCTTCCTTCCTTCCAGAGCTGTCCCAGCTTCAGCGGCTTAATGGCTGCCTCTCCATCGCTGGAAAAAAGGGCTTCTCCTGAATCTACCAGAGACTTCACGATATCCCTGAGATTAACAGGATATGCTCTTCTCTAGCACCATCTCTATGGGATGGTTTAGGTCCAAAAGGACTGTCCAGCATCTGATATTGACAGCCTCAAGATCGCCCATCGTGCCGCCAGCAGCACCAGCTCCGCCCTCCTGG
The DNA here is from genome assembly GCA_017656035.1 of Myanophis thanlyinensis. NCBI lineage: Eukaryota > Metazoa > Chordata > Lepidosauria > Squamata > Homalopsidae > Myanophis > Myanophis thanlyinensis. The sequence goes on from JAEANM010017317.1 coordinate 1,410, forward strand.
ATACTTTTGTTATCATGGTGCCTAGGGGTTATAGTACTCTGTTGCTAATTTCAAATATATTTTTGAGATATATGGTATAGTTTTCATGGATAGAATCTCATTTGTACTAGTGTTACTTCATTGATTCTACATTTGCCTATTTAATTTTATTTCAGACCCAGTTCTACCTTTAGCTTTACATGCCTTGGGATAAAAGAGAATATAGTTTACTTGTTTTGGAAACTGCCTAATGGAGGTTTTGATAATTTTGAGATAAGAAAAATTGAATGGAAAGAAACTATGATTGATTTATCATTATAGATGTTTGCATTTTCAGTAGTATATGCTGAATGCAATCCCATGTATTACACAGTTCAGCAAAATAGAACATAGACAGTTGTTCTAAGTAGGGATATGGGAAAAATTGTGAATGGAGAAAATTTTAAAAAGCCTTTATTAAAAAAAACATTTCTTCAAAGTATAGCTTTTGTGACTTTATTTATAAAAACATACAACTATATTTAAAAGAATTGTAGGATTTCTAATTGTTTTGTTCATTTTATTTAGCTAAACCTCTGTATTTGTTTATCTTAGAATAATTCAGAAAAAATATTTGTAATATATCTGCGTATGTATGTATTTTTGCCAATGTAATGTTTTAAATGGTACTCTGAAAGGATGTTTTAATACTTTATTGAAGGAAACCACCATTTAATATTAATCCCAGTGATGTCATATTATTGCATGACATACTACAGAGCAAGAAACCATGCAAAAGAGTGCTTCTTCTGAATAAATTTGATTAATGTAAAATATTAATGAACAAAGCTTTGAAATAATGGTTGCTTAGCAAAGTTTAGGTGTACAAATAGGATCATGTAGCCAATCATTTAAAATTAATCATTTCTACTCATCCAATTTTCATTACAAGCTCAGACATAGATTGTGTAAAGATAATATCAGTGTTTTAATATCCTATTTTTTGTCTCATTTAGTTCATTCATTTATTTTTAATAGTTTTGGATTTACGTAATGCTAACCAAATCTTAATAATATGAATACTAAATTTTATTTATAACATTATTATACAACAACAACATAGATTTCTGTAGCAATGTTTTTTTTCCTCATTTTGACCAATCTTTATTTCTGAAACAATCATTCTGGAGTATAGTTTATACTCCTCTGTCTCATATAACATGTTCTTTGTGAAATAAGTTCTGCCACATATGAACTTGTCCTCCTTTTACCTGTCTAGTTAAGACCAGTGATGGAATGAGGAGCTCATTTCAGTAATCAATGTCTCCATAAAAGGAAAGGTTCTAAAGTTGGTTTGTCCACTTAACAGGTCATTCCTACTATTATCCTTTTTCTAATTTTGTTTTGAGGAAGGGTATTGAAAAATTGGTGAACTACAGTTAATAAAGCTCTATAGGACATTCAACTAGATCTGTGGAAATTGAATTCAGATCTAAACATAGGACAGAAATTGCATTAGTTGTTCTCATGGATGCCTTGTGAGAAAACTTAAATTGATAAAAAGTGATCATCCTTGCTATGCCACTTAGTCCAATTTTTATTGGGACAATATTTCAGACCCTGGGATGAATTGGTTATGCATCAGTCAAGTGTTCCTAGATCTCTGCTATCATTTAATATCTTCCTGAAGCAAATGGAAAAGTTCTTCCATTGTTTTGGGACAGGGTGGGGTGTTGGAAACATACAGATAATACTTCATTATGAAGCTTCACTCAGATCCAGTGGAAGATATGGTTGAAAACATGAATGAAGTTATGAGTTATGATCAGATGTTTGATCAGTGCCAAATTTTGGATGCTAATAAACAAACTCAGACTCTACCCATAATACAGGGTGAATAGTTGATTCAGGAAACAACTGATTCCAAAGCAATTTATTTTTTTATAATTAATGAGGTTGTGCTAACCCAGATAGAATATATGTTTATATGAATACTAACATATGTCAATTCAATTTTTTTTGTTCTAATCTATAGTGCATTCTTTATGCTCTGCTATCTTGATGACTTTAAAATTGTATTTTAATATTACTAAAATAGAATGTGAAAGTATGTTTTAAGTCCTGAGACTCATTACACCATTACACATCTGATTCCTGGTAACATTTATAACTTCACTTTGCAGAGAGTAAAAGGCAGTTTCCTTTACAAAGTGCAGTTTCCTTTACAAAATTTGTGACAAGTTTGTGAATTTCTGTGTTGGGAGTTATTACAAATATGCTACTAGAATCATTCAAAACATGTTACACTAGGATTTTGCGGAAAAGTATAAATTGTTTTATCATTTGATGATAAAATAGAAAATAAACTATCTTGGAAATGGTGCAAATGCTAAAAAAGATTGGTAAATAATTATTTAATGCTGCACCTTCTTGCATGAAATATTTGTGTGAAGAATTGCAAAATTGTAAATAGAGGAACTAAAGGTGAAGCATATTTTAGGAATAAGATTACATAAGTACAAGAAGAGATAACTCAAGTTCAAAACCATCCATGATTTGTTTTCCATTGACCAGGTTCTAATCTTGATTTAAAAATGAGTACTGTGAATATTTTCTAGAGTAACAGTTATTCTCATGCAAAATGATAACTTTTGGTAATAAAAATAGGGATTCAATTATTTATAATATTAACTTAATATATTGCATTTGTTTACAGATAATGGGAACTTAAGAGAATTGGTTTCACATAGTGGTTAAGTATCGAACTACCGAAAGATCATGAGTTTTGGTTATGGTAAACATATGATATGTGCAATGTTATTTTGATGACATGCCAGTAGCCCTGTTTTTGCTTAATTTTCTGAGGCTGCAGGTTGCATATGCAAATGTGGTGTGCTCTTATGCAGCCTCTGGAGCCTCTGGAAGTCACATGAGAATGGAACCTGTTCTTGTATAATTTTCAGAGATGCCACAGGCCACACAAAAGCATTTCTCTCTTATGCAACTTTCCAAGGGTCTGTGGTTGGGTCATTCAAGAGCAATCATATTCTTATGTATCTCCTGCAGCCCCTGCAAATAAAATGCAGGAGAGTCAGGTTAGTCATTTTCTGAATTTTTGACAAACTTAATCCAAAAGATTTGCCATCATTGTTCTAGTCCCATCTTGGGCACAATGCCAGCTGGGCGACTTCTTCTTGAAGACCACCTCTGAAACTTGAGGGATTTGTCCAAACAATTGCCTAGAGTCAAGAGTAACTTAAAGGCAGATAGAAAAAAAATGGTGTGGGATTTAAATACTACAGTATATAGCTTATGCACAGATGCATGCAAAGATCTACGTACTGGAGCTAATTTATTTAGAACTTAATGTTTTGGTAATAATTTTTCTTGGAAAGGGTAATGTATAAATATTTTTTTTCTTTTAAGAGCCTGAAAAGCCACAGAAAATGACAGTTTTCAATGTGTCCCCACATTCCTTTTCTTTGCACTGGAGGCTGCTGAATGGCTATGTAGAACAGTTCCATGTGCAGCTTACATCTCCTTTGTTTCCAAGATATGGGAAATGGAGAGTATCAGGTATGTGAGGGCTTTTCTTTATAGTATTGTAATTCAAATTTGTTTTTTAAGCTGCGCAAGCAGCATAACTGGCATAGCATGACATATTATCTTGTGGCTTTTAAGATGGATTGGGAATGTGAAAGCACATGTACCAAATTTATGAGAGCAGATTTCAACATCTATTCTTTGTTACCTTAACAACAGCAATGATACTTTTACAAAGTCTACTTCAGATCTCTAGCTAGTCATTTAAGTGTTCATGAATATTTTAACAAAGGCAGGACTGAGCTATTGAGTAATACAAGTTCATTAATTGTGTACTTGCCAGGGAGATCAAGACTTAAATCATTAATGCAAGCAACATTTCTCTCATAAGCCATCACAAAGTTTTAAGACCTCAGTTTGATTGCAGTATTTATATACATATAACTCATACATACATACAATGATTTTTCATGTTTTCTTGCTTCTGTTTTTTATTGGAGCTACAAAGGCACAGGTATTTCATATGAATATTGAGTGTTGATTGATGTATTTCAATGACAATGATAGATATTTTTCAATAGGCAGCTTATGTATGTTTTTTAAATGTTATGAACACTAGTGATATGAATGTACTATTGATTTATTCAATGATTTATTTGTTTTTGTTTAAACTGAGCGATGTAGTTCTAAATCTTAATTTCACATTCTAGACTGAAATTTCAAATACCACTCCTGGGACAATATATAATGTGACAGTTTCTTCAGTTTCCTCTTCAGTGTATAGTTTACCTGTCAGCAGAACAGTGACAACTAATGTAACTAGTGAGTTTATGGCAAAATTTCATTTGTGTGTTTTATCAAAATGTCTCATAAATATGTATCTAGTTTTCTGTTTTACAAAGTGAAATAGTTCACAGTGCTTGCTTTAAAGTAATTGGGAAAAGATTTATTTTAAAGAAGTAATTCCAGAGTTGCATAGTTGAAGAGAAAATTACCCTTTGAAAAATATCATGATTTAAAACACACGTCAAATATATGAGTATTCAAAAATACTCATCCATAATGGCAAACTCTTCCATACAATTTTAGGTAGAGAACTCTAATGTATTCAGATGTTTTACTAATGAGCTTAGAAAAATAAACTGGCATCAGAAGCTGTTTGTCTGTGAATATTACAGCATTCCATTTAAATTCTTAGCGAAAGAATGTTCTTGATGTTCCAAAAGGCAATTTATTATATTTCATGGTTAGAAAAGCCAACTTCATATTTGCTGCTCTTTGATGCTTAAAAAATGGCAAACGCTGTCCTTATTCTACAGTACCTAGGTTTAAATCTAGGTTTAATGTAAAAATGTGTACTTTGCACAGATCCAGGACCTCCTGTTTTTCTGGCTGGGGAAAAAGTTGGATCTGCAGGAATTCTCCTTTCATGGAATACACCACATTTCCCAAATGGAAGAATTATATCCTACATAGTTAAATATAAAGAGGTTTGTCCATGGATGCAACATATTTACACCCAAGTTACAACAAAACCAGATAGTTTGGAAGTTCTACTAACCAACCTTAACCCCGGAACAACTTATGAAATTCAGGTAAATTTATATTTTATTATTTATAAAATATAATTTAAAAAGAAGTATTTTACTTTTTGAAATTTGTAAGCATCAAAGCGTTTTTTAATATATATATTGCCACATATTCAAATTATAATTAATGGAAATCAAACTGCAGGATGTAATTTCACCTCAGCTTCATTTCAGTTGTGTTCTTTAGTGGAAGGCTTTGCACTTAATCATTTAATACACTGAGAAAGTATGTTAATTTCCAGAGCTGGTAGTGTTCTTACACATTTTAATAAGCTGTCTCTTCTCTTCTCTTCCCTTCCTTTTCTGTTTTTGTCCCAGGGCATTTTATTTGATAAGAATAATACATTTCTCATATTTCTTAGGTGATTTTACACATTCATTTTTATATAATGGAAAAGTTTAAAAAGACAAGAGTAATGGCTTTCCTGAAAGTTCAAGTTTAATATGGTTTAACAACATGCCAAATTACAAAAGTCTGATAAGTTGTTCAAGACAAAAATAAAGAAGGATCTCTTTATCAGGACAATTTCAAGATAGTATGTGTGGTATTTCAGTATATACATATTGCAATTCTGCATCAAAAGTCTCTATGTATAAAATGCACTGAATCAGTTATATTTTATAGTTTGCTAAATATGCCATAACTGTTGAATATGTCATAACTGTTCAAGAAATATTTCAAATCGAGCAATTCCCATAATGGCAATGTATGGATCCACTGGTTTATCACAAATATTTTAATTTCATTGAGAAAAAAAAGGAATCATTCATACCATGCATAGCACTTAGTAAAGAACATGTGGAGAACATTCAAATGACTTTCCTCTTCTATTTTTATTGAGTATCTTTTCCTCAAAGAATCATACATGAATTTGGTAGTTTGCATGAATATTGTTTGTTTCATTTAAAATGCAATCTTAGTTCTCACTGATTTTGTCCTCTTGCAGGTTGCTGCTGAAAATAGTGCTGGCGTTGGAATATTTAGTGAGCCATTTCTCTTTCAAACTGCAGAAAGTGGTAACTTGGTTTGTAACATCTCTTAATAATTTTGTCAGGCTACATAAAAGTGAGATGTGCTTGGAACTGAAGAGCCAAATATTACATATACAATATGTGGAAAGAAACTTGTATTACATAAATTCAGTCAAATACACTTAAAGGTCAATTCTTTCAACCCACTGTTGAAAACTTAATACAATTTAATAGTACAGTGCTAAATTTATATTCAGATTTAAGCTTATTTTTATTCTGCAAACTTAGGTTTTGTTATTTGTTACTATTTATTTGTTATTATTACAGATTCACTGAAATGACAAACTTTCAACAATATTCCTGAAGAAATTGCATAAAATTTTGACAATTTAACAGCTGATTAAAAAACCCCCACAAATATTTTGTTCATATTTAACCAAATATATCCAAATGTATACTATTATTTACATTCAAATAGTTATATAGCCAATGATTCCCTTTGATGTCTTTTCAATTCTAATTGTAAAATATATAATAATTATATGTTATAAAGATTGTTGAAGATAAAATTTTCTCAGAACTTGAAAATCTTGTTCTGTCCAGAGACTAAGGAAATCTGTCATTGATGTTTGGCATCCTACAGTGTATGAGCTCACTTTGCTCTGTGATGTCTTCATGTAATGCAGCAGTAGTAACAGAATACTGTTTTTGTCTGTTTAAAATAAGTAAAATACATTCTTTCTTTCTTTTGTATTTTGCCACTCCCTTTCCAAGCACCTGGTAAAGTGGTAAATCTCACAGTTGAAGCTTTCAACCATTCAGCTGTAAATCTGATTTGGTTCTTGCCACAACAACCCAATGGGAAAATAACTAGTTTCAAAATTAGTGTAAAGCATGCAAGAAGTGGAATAATAGTGAAGGATGTGTCTGTTAAAGTAGAAGATCTTTTATCTGGCAGATTACCAGAATGCAATGTGAGTATGTAAAAGATGTTGGTTGTAGATAAAAATAAAAGTTGATTCTTCAGGATGATCCATATTTCAGCTCAAAATTCACAGTAAAAAAAATCAGAGTGATAGTTGCATAAGGGCAAAGTGTAAGAAATCCTAGGAGCAAAACTGATGGGAGATCTTTAAAGCATGAATGGAAGAATTAAAAACTTACTTTATTGTCCTTTGAATCATAGTCAAACATTTTATTTCTTTGGTATTTTAGATTCAAATTTTAATGTTTTTTATTTGAATTGTTTTCCATTTAAATTCTTCTCTTAGATTTTTGGTTTGTAGGTTTTGTTTCTTGTTTTGCTTTTAGATTCTTTATCCTTTTTATGTTTAATTTTTGATTGTTTTCTTGTAACCCACTTTGAAGTTATAAATAAATCAAAATACCATCATCTTAGTCATCAATTAATATTGATTGATTTGCTAGAGTAAGTGAAATTACAGTATCCAGCTATAAAGTCTTCAGATTCCAGATGATCTGGAATACAGCCTTTTTTTAATTTGAATTTTCATTGTACCAAAACCTACAATTTCAAAGTTCCTCTTTGAATCAATAGCAAAATCCTATGCTCATCAAATTTAGGTGGTCAAATCCAAAAGAGGAGATTCTCTTATTCAACACTTACAAAAATGAAGGAATTTTTATTTCTCCTGTTGAAGGTGCATATGTCCTGTTCTGTTTAATGTAGACCCTAAATGATAGTAATAATGATGTATTCAATACACTGACATATTTTGGTTCTTACAAGCATGTGCAATTCCAAATAGTAAATTAATATATAGATGAAGTACTTCAAAATGTGAACTGCATAATTTGACAGATATTTGTGTAACATTTTTTTGAAATTATCAACTAAGAAATTATGTGTATTGATCAATTGTTTGTCAATTCATATCAATTGATCGTTAAGTTTATCCTACAGTTTTTGTACTTTTATCCATCTGCATCAGTGTCTAGTGCATTTTCTTTTTTTCTCCTTTATAATATGTATAGAGTACATTGAAAAAAGTTTACACCGTTGGCATGCTAAAAAATTGAAAACAGTTTTTACTCCTATATTTCATTGGAATAAAATAATCTGAATTTACAACTGCTTACAATTCTAAAATTTTAAAACAATGCAAATATCAAAACAATAAAAACAGCCACAAAAATAATTGCTTTTATTTCAATGTTTATCTTTACAGGATAACAGTGAATCATTTTTATGGAGTACTATCACTCCTTCAACTACATCTAGTAAAACCATTACATTTACCTCAAGTACAATTGCTCCCAAGGCAATGACTTCAGTCTGGAATGAACCTGTCAGTTTTCTCGTGACTAATCTTAGGCCATACACAACATACCTTTTTGAAGTTTCAGCAGTAACCACTGAAGCAGGTTATATTGACAGTGCAATTGTCAGGACATCAGAATCAGGTACATATTCTTTAAGTAACAAAGTTAAGAAGGGAAATCAATATGGACAGCATTTGCAATTGGCAAAGCTTAATTAAATACCTTTCAGAATACATCACAGGACAATTTATCTTACAGAAATGTATTTTTGGGTAAGTTGCTTTCTGTCCTTATATAAGGAACGGATCAAGTTTTATTCTTGTTGTCCCTGGACTTAAGAGAATAAAGGATCTGTTCTACAGAGAAATGCTGAAAGGAGAAGGTATGGGTGTCAGTGAGAAAGCTGAATGAAAATTGTGGTTGGTTCAATGTAGGTATTTGCATTTTATTTAACCATATAAGACACATGTGGTGAATCATCTGAAGCACACTGAAATAAAAAAAAAATACTTTTGCAATAAAAATTTGATTATATTGAAGTTTTTAAATCTGCATGGTATACATTATCTTATAAACCATTGAGTATGTTTCTTATCTCCCTCTGAGTCTTTCTTAATTTCTAAAACCCATACATGAAAGTGCAGGAGACATACAAAGTAGTACTGTATTTTTTGGTCTATAAGACACACTTTTTCACCCTCAAAAAGTGAGTGAAAATGCCTGTGCGTCTTATACAGTGAATATTGCCAAAGTCCCGCCCACCTGCCAGCCCACAACTTTCAGCCTCTGCCTCACAATGATCAGCTGTTCTAGGGGATCACAACTGTCCATCAGAGCCATCACTGCCCATCACTGCTGCCATCTATTGCTGCTTCTGCACGCTCTATTTTCAGTCTCTATGCATCCTATTCTCACATGTTCCAGTTTAAGCCTCCGTGCATCCCATTTTCAGTCTCCACACATCCCATTTTTGGCCCATTCCAGCACGTGAAAATGGGATGCATGGAAGCTTAAACTGGAGCATGTGAAAATGGGATGCATGGGGGCTTAAAATGGAATGCATGGAGACTTAAACTGGAGCATGTAAAAATGGGATGCACAGAGGCTTAAAATGGGATGCATGGAGACTTAAACTGGAGTATGCAAAAAGGATGCATGGAGCAGAGGTGAAATTCAGGTTCTAGCAGGTTCTCTAGAACCTGTAGTAAATATAACCAGTTAAGAGAACCAGTTGTTGAAATCTCCTTTTGTTTTGTTTTTTTCACTTTACAGGATTAATCCTGTAAAGGGGGGGGGGGGCAGGAAAAAAACATTCTGGTATTGTTTCTAGCCTAATCTTTATTGCCCTGCTTACAGAAACTGCCCACCCGGTCACATGACCCCCTCAGCCGAGCCCACAAAGCCACGCCTACAGAACTGGTAGTAAAAAAAATTGAATTCCACCACTGGCATGGAGGCTTAAAATGGGATGTACGGACACTTAAACTGGAGCGCGTGAAAATGGGGATGAATGGAGGCTTAAAATGGAGCGTGTGGGGATGCATGGAGGCTTAAACAGGCAAAGGCAGATTTTTTTTTCTTATTTTCCTCCTCTAAAATTAATGTGCATCTTATATTCTGGAGCAACACCGAAAAATACAGTAATTAGTATTTGAAATTATCACTTTCCAAAACAGTCAATTAAAGTATAATGAAGAGAGTTATAGCAGAATACTTTTCCATGCTGCTTCTTATATGTTGTTTTCAACAGACAAACAATGGAAATAAAGGTACCGTATTTATCTGCTTATAACGCGCACTTTTTTCCCTTGAAAACAGGGCTGAAATCATAGATGCGCATTATAAGCCGGTATCTAAATTCCCCCCCCCCTCAGAGTTTTCCTGTTTCTCTCCATGCCGGCTGCAGGAGATTTTCAAACCTCCCCCGGCTTCTGCAGCAGAAACGGGGGAAGTTTGAAAGTCCCCACCCCATTCGAGTGGGATATGGAGGCAGGACGTTGTTGCAGGCCACGAGGAGGAGAAGGAGGCAGTGGGCGACAAGGGCGGGCGAGGGGAGGGAGATGACGGGATGGCTTTGTTCCTTACCCTGCCCAGAATTCAGACCAAACTTTCATCCACGCTGCCAAGCCGGCGATGCCCTCGCTCAGCTCCCTTCTTCCACTGCTGTGATGTCCGGAGCTTCATTGCCGCAGCTTCGCCGGATTGTGCCACCCACTTTGCCGCCAAGCGTGGACGCTGCCAGCCTATGAGCCCTGGCTGCAGAAGCCAGCCAGGGGAGAATCCCCCTCTCATGGGGGGGGGATCCAAATCTCCACTGGCTGTGCCAGGCTCATGGAGGTCCCAAACACTCCAGCACGCCATTGCTGGGCCAGCGGAGGTTTCAGAATACCCCCCATGCGAGTGGGATATGGTATTTCCGCTGGTGGAGATATCCGAAATGGGGGAGCGCCGGCGGAGGTACCATATCCCACTCACATGGGGGGGGGATTCTGAAACCTCTGCTGGCCCGGCAATGGCGTGCCAGAGTGTTTGGGACCTCCATGCAGCCTGCTGCGGCTGGCGGAGATTTGGATCCCCCCCATGAGAGGGGGATTCTCCCCCAGCCGGCTTCTGCAGCCGGGGATCATAGGCTGGCAGCATCCACGCTTGGCGGCAAAGCGGGTGGCGCAATCCGGTGAAGCTGCGGCAACGAAGCTCCAGACATCGCAGCGGTGGAAGAAGGGAGCTGAGCGAGGGCATCACCGGCTTGGCAGCATGGATGAAAGTTTGGTCTGAATTACGGGCAGGGTAAGGAACAAAGCCGTCCCACCATCTCCCTCCCCTCGCCCCCCCCTTCCTTGTTGCCCACCGCCTCCTTCTCCTCCTCGTGGCCTGCAACAATGTCCTGCCTCTTCCCTGTCTCTCTCTCTCTTCCAGCTTCGCTCCCTTCACCCTCACTTGGACCTCAGCCATTTCCCTCCTCCACCCCCCCCACGATGGAGAAAAGAGCCTCTCCGTTCCACCTCAGTCCTTTTGCTCAAAACGGGACCCATTCCTTCCTCTTTTTGGTGTCTGTGTGTGTGTGTATGTGTGTGTTTTCCTGCTTGGAGAGAGTCTCCCCCTCCGACTTTGGAAAGCCGATTTTCAGAGTTTTGCAGCATCGATTCAGAGGCTTAGCAACTGGTTCATACTTATGACCATGGCTGCGTCCCAAGATTGCGGGGTCACCTTTTGCAGCCTTCTGACAAGCAAA
>JAEANM010017318.1:0-12985 GCA_017656035.1 Myanophis thanlyinensis
ATATATCTATCTATCAATAAATTTTACTTGAGTCAACTATAAATCCAATTTAAGCAGATTAAGGTCTTCAGAAAATAGAGAGAATATTTCCTGTTATGGAAATACAATAATTCAAGCACCCATTTAGAGATCGAAAGCTATGCTTTTCTTTTTTAGTATGTATGCTCACATGACTTTTTGCTTTTGCTTTCACATCCTTATTTTTACAGTGTTCATGTGCAAGTTGATACAGGAGTACTGTATAAAGGAAGACATATGACTCTAAAGAGCTCAATTGCCTATTACAATAGCAAGAGAAATAATTGCTATTAGAGATATACAATGCAGAGTTTCCAATTCTTGACTGCATGAAATATTGTGAAGCATCCCTTTTCAAGTGAGAACCAGGCATTTTAAAGACATGCTGGGCCACTTTGAATTGTTTCAAAGTGTTCCAAAAATTTCAAAGGGTTCCAAGCATAGAGCACAGCACACTTCCTGTTCTTGTATTTCAAGGTTAAAGCGTTTCTAAAACATTTGATGCAGCCACACAACTGTTGCATACCCAAAATGAGATTTTTTTTTCCACATTCATATTTGATCATCATATTGCAAAGCTGTAAAGAGGAATTATTTCTTTAAGAGTTGTAATTAACGCTGTAGGTCATAAAAGATATAAGATATCACTCCTCCTATGTACATCTACTAATATTTCAGTTTCTTGACTCAACATTTTATATTCTATTTCTGTAAATGCAATTTTTGTTAGCTTAGATTGAGCATGTCCAATTTGTCATTCACTAGCTACTTGATTATCATCGAAGTCCCTGAAATACTCTGCCAATTTGATCATTTAAAGGCAAGAGCATAGGTTTCCCCTGTTCCTGAGTTGTGCTGTGTAAAATGAGGAAGGGGCTAATAAAGACTATTCTAACTGGAAGATCTCCATCTGCCTTCTCTGAAAAGATAATAAAGGAATGGAACAGGAAAATACTTTTTCTTTATATGCTTAGCTGCCCAATCCAGATTCAGCTTGACCAATTGCTGTACTATAGTAGTGTGCATGATTCTGACATTTTTTTTTCTTTTCTAAATATATTTTACTGTACCTCCCATCTTCCAGCTGTAGAGCTCTGAGTCCTGCCAAGCAGGCTTCTTTATTTACTCGGCTTAAATCATCGCCAAGAATAATTAAGCAGCAAAGGCCAGTGTAAGTCATTGCTATGTGCCCACTATCATATGGATGAGAAATACCAGGCCCCTGAAACAAGAGAAAATATGTTTTTTACAAAATAAAATTATCATTACATAAAATTAAGCATTTGTTTTACAGATAATTGCTCTGAGCTTTTTATTGTAATTCAGGAGGAATCTAGTCAGGAATACTGCTTGAAAAGCTATATATAAACATCCACCTCTACATGACCCACACATATCAATCAGCAACTGCACGAGCATAGGAAGAAGCTATTTTAAGGCTACACAGATTTATGATACCAAAGAGTTTTTGCAGAAACTTTTTGTCAATTGGTGACTGTTTTTAATCTCACCTTACCTTTTAGTGCAGATCTCTAACAATATAGCATTTGATAAAAAAAATACATTGAACACTAGAAAAATACTGTATCATTTCAGGAAATTTTCCTGGCAAGTTAAATTTGGAAGTTTCACTTTTCAAATAGAAGGTTTTAACATAGTACCAACAACATCCTAAGATCTTTATTAAATTATTCATAAATGAATTATTATTAGGATGAACCATGGCATGGCAAATCTATTCAAATTGGGAGGACAGCAAATATAATAAATAGTTATAGTGAAAATGGAGCAATTCTACTTCAAGAGATTCAGAAGACTGATAGGTTATTGGACAGTTGGCAAGTCTGTTAAGTCGTATGATAAATTAGGACAACCGAAGCCTGGGAAAGTTAATCTTCAAAGAACCCCTTTCAAGGTTTCCACTCCTGTATTGGTTTTCAGAAAGGTGTATCCAGGATACCTTCACTTAAGCTCACAGAGCAGACAGATACAGGTATTATATTAATGTAGTTTAGCTTAGTTTATTATTAGATTTCTTGACCGCCCCTCTCCCGAGGGACTCGGGGCAGTGTACAATGAACTAAAAAAGACTTGAAATACAGAAATAAATTTTAAATATAAATTAAAAATTAACAATTTAAAATCATATAAAATTTAAAATGTTTTAAAAATCCAATTAACCCCAAAAATTAATGTTCGGCCAGACCAGCCTGTTGGAACAAATGTTAACTGAAAAGCCCACCCAAATTGCATCTTGCAGTTTGTCTTTATCAAAGGTTGACCAATAGTTATAAAAAGAAAAACACTCTGTTTAAAAGTTTTGGATTTCAGAGCAGGCACAACCCAGAATTTCTTTGAACTATGATATGCTTGCTAAATACCTAAAATGTACTAAATAACCATATCAGAAAGAAAAAGAGTACATTCCAAAGGTGCTTTTTCAGGAGGCAACTGCACTTTCTTGTTTTTTCTTTTGAAGATGTTTTGCTTCTCAACCAAGAAGCTTTTTGGATGTGAAGTGAAACGCTGAAGAAGCTTCTTGGTTGAGAAGCAAAACCTCTTCAAAAGAAAAAACAAAGTCCAGTTGCCTCCTGAAAAAGCACCTTTGGGATAACCATGAGCGGGATGACTGAGAATCTCCATAGACTTTTAGAGAAGTACATTCATTTTTCTGTACAGCCAAGGTATGGTCTGAATCATTCTATGGCAGACTGGATAAGAATGGATCATTATTAAGATTTTAAAAATATCTGCATAAGCTTAAAGCTTTTATAAAAATATCACATCTGTATATTATTTATATTTACACCAATTTACTATATTTAATTACATCTGTAAATAAAAATATTTCCCCTACATTTTCAGCAAACATTACAGCATTTTTACTTTAATCTTTCTACCCATGAAGTACTATGTTTAGATTTTACACCTTATTTCCATTTTAACTTCTAAAGTGTCAGTTAAAATACATTATTCACTAACCTTAGATGGATTGAAAGGTATTCCTAGATATGAAGAACCACGGAAGCCACAGTGATGCATGTTTGTTCCTTGAGAGAAAAAAAAAACCCTTGTTATTTTGCATACACATTAGAAAATAGGATAATTATGCAACCCTTGTGCAGTTTCAATTTTTAATCACCTTTACATAAGGTGATTTATATATAAAATATATAACATTGTGCCAATGTTGATTTCTAACTATTGTGTTGAGACAATGTTCATGCCTGGACTAGTCTCTGCAGTCTTCTTGGCAAGTGGTTTGCCATTGCCTTCTTCCTAGGACTAAGAGAGTGAAACTGACCCAACTGACTTTGTGCCTAAAGTGGGACAAGAACTCACAGTCTCTTGGTTTCCAGTCTGATGCCTTAACCACTATACCAAACTAGTGCTCTCATACAAAGTACAAACAATCTGTAAAATGCAACATACATTTACTTACAATTTAAATAAAATGGTTATTGTATGAAATGCTAGAGTAATAATATTAACATTGCTATAAATCAAACAGAATCGCAGAATGTCTTCACAGAATTTCAAAAATATGCTATACTTTGTACAAACAGCCCTTGGTTAACAACAGCAATTGGGATTGCAATTGCCAACACTAGGGTATTTTTTTTCTTTGAACAATGGATCCAATATGACTACTATTAAATCCTTAATAGTATCTGTCTCTGTAGACAGACTCTATCCAAATGATGTTATGGAAGAAGAACAAGTTCTACCTTGAAAGTGGATTTTAAAATGATAGGTTACAAAAATGTCATGATTAAAAATGTCACATTGGATGTACAAAAGGAACTGGCCAATATCTTATTAATTAAAAGTGATATGCTAACAACAAATTGAGAGACCTACCTAAATAATTTTCCTACATTGGATTTATAAAACAATCTTGTCAAAATTTTGTGATTAGGGACAAAGAAAAATAAAAAGAAATGAAGTTCTAACACGTTATTTGAAGGGACTAAAGATCAAGTTAAAAGTAAAAGAAATATTTAAAAAAATGCCTCTCAGCAATTTTTAGAATATAAACACAACTCTAGGATTTTCATTTCATTATTTGCACACAGTTATTTTTAAAGGGAAAAAAGCTATTTGTGAATTTTAAACCAACATTCAAAGGTAAAAGCCCATAAGAACCCCAGCCACTGGGTTGGAGTTCCATAATTGCCATTGCAACCAATGATTATGAGATATTAAAAATTATACAAGTTTTTTTCCAAATTGGTGCCCTCAAAATGGGGCACCAATTTGGAAAAAACTGATATAATTTTTAATTTATGTACTCTTGAAATTAATTGCCAAAGGCGATACCACAATAAATGTTGGAAAATCACAACAGGAGTCATCCAGAAATTTGAAAATGAAACTAACTATAGCCAAATGTGAGCTTTGCAAAGTCTAATGCTAAAGTTGATAGTTTGGCATGTTTTGAACTATAAATGAAGTATTATTTAAGTTTCACATTGCAGTATCAATGAATGTGATAGTATATAATTTTAGTTGCATAATTTAATATTACATTAATAACTAGCTATACTTTGGTCAACTAGATTTAAAGGAAGTAGTCTGAAAAGATCAGACCAAAGTAAGTTACAGTCTACAAAATTAAAATTTTGAGGTGCCTTAAAGACTACAGCACATTATACTTAAAGCTGTAATAGATTTGTTTCTCTAAGGCATTGCCATTTATCTTTCCTTTTATTTGGAACCAAACATAAAATCTCCCTTTTGAAATTATAATCTGAAAGTTTTCAATTAAATTAAATTATGGGAGTGTTCCTCACCAGTAGTATAGAGATGTGCCTAGATGGGAAAGTAACTCCCTTTCTCAAATTTAAAAACTTATGCTCATAATTTACCATAATCGATACATACATACAGTATAATAACAGAATAGCTCTGTGTATGTATACATGTATATGTTTGTATATATCAAGTCATTGGTAGGTCTTAAAATTTGAAATGTCAAAACCCCTGGATTATAGTATTCTGCCATCTAGTGTTTACAGCAATTGTGTTATTAACTTCTGGAAAAAAATAAAACAGCTTTTTCTATCTAATATGGTACTTCAAGATATGGTAGATTTTAAGTATCTAACTTCCCAGTCTTTGGCCCTATTCATTAGAGAATTATGCACTGTGGGAAGGGTAAATCCCCAAATAAAGTAGGATGGATTAAAGCATTCACAAAAATATATAAAATATTCCATTTATTTAACTCCACAACTATTCCCAAGAAATTCACACTAAAATCTGATGACAAACATCACTCTGAAATGTAATATAGCTTGTTTGAAGGTTTTGCTTTAGCAATTGGGTAAAGAACCAGAAAAGTATGGATTACTGAGCTGTTGTGAAGCAGTGGTTAGAATGCAGTATTGCAAGCTGACTCTGCTCACTGCCAAGAGTTTGATTATGACCAGCTCAAGGTTGATTCAGCCTTCCGTCCTTCTGTAAAATAAGGACCCAGATTGTTGGGAGCAATATGCTGACTCTGTAAACCATTTAGAGAGTGTTGTAAAGCAGGGGTCCCCAACCCCCGGTCCGTGCATGTCAGAAACTGGGATGTGCAAAAAAGTGAAGCCCCATCTGCAGGATGCAGGCAGCATGTGAAACCACACCCCCACCAGTCCACAAAAATATCTTTCTCAACAGAACCAGCCCCTCATTTCCAAAAGGTTGGGAAGCATTGTTAAACACTATGAAGCAATAATATATGTCTAAGTGTTACTACTGCTATTGTTCTTAAACAGTTAAACTAAGGTTAAAAATCATAGCAGTGAAAACCTAACTTTATAAAATTATTGTATCTGTCTTAAAAGTGCAATAAAATGAGTTTTTCTTTTGCTATGGAGACAATATTTATCTGGGATTAATATAAGGACCTCTGAAAAAGAATCTTGGTTATTTTTGGTGGGAAAATTTAAAAAACTATTACCAGCCCCGATAAAAAGAGTGCGTGAAATACCTTCTAAATCACTCCGAGCTTCATATTTCAGAAACTCCTGCATACAGTTCATTATAAAGTTGATTACTGGTATATTTTACTCTGTGGTCAGTATTTGAAATGAATCTAATATTTTCTTCTCCAATATTCTAGACTTCTAGTATAGAGATTAAAAATTCCTTTGTAAACTTGCTAATATTTTGTATGTAATCTTGCTATGGTTCCACAGAAGCTGATGATGCTGAAATTTTATATTTGAGCTGATTTCCACTTTTATCTACAACGTTTTTACTTTAAACATACCTTAACATGTACCACACACAAGGTAGATACAATATCTGAGGGAAAACCTCTTCCAGCATTCCTCTACTTAAATCATAATATGAATTTTGCAGGCCCAGAATAAAGTGTCCTGTCATGCTAAAGTATGGCAGAACATTACAAGAGAGCAGATCTTTTCAGAGATAACCCACTAACTCTAGAATGCATTGTGAGTTTGCCTGACAATCAAGGTTAGTGTCTTCTTAACAAACACATTTTATTACTGGGAAAGACCGGTTTTGAAGGGCAGCATTTAATTAAAAATGAAAACCAATCATCATTTGTCTCCGTTGTGTGTATCAGCAAATCTACCTCAGACCTGGTGGAGCAAACAACACATGGAATGTAGGCCACTGATCTCCAACAAGCAAGTTGTTTTCTAGGCATCCTGTTGGTTAACTTTCTAACAAGTAATGTGACTTCTTTCACTCTATTTTCTTACAGTAGTGAAAAATTAATCTTACATTTATTAAAAGAACTGCAGATTGGGATAATTACCAATCTACATTAGTTACAGTACATTGTTATTCATACAATTAAGAGGAAAAAATCTGACAAAGTTTATCAGAAATAAATGTTGTTTTTTTTAAAACTATAATGGCATGAAAAAACAAACTTTAAAGTTATCAGCAGGTACTCATATCCATCTCATTCTACTTTCCTTACTTACTTTAGCAAAAGTTATTATCAGCAATGTACAGGCTTTTGCCATGCTTCACTGCATTGTTCATTGACTTAGATAAGAACAAAGATATTTTTGGATTGACAAGCTTTTAGTGAAGTTCAAATAAAATAGTGTCCACAATTGATTAATATTTAGATGAACAAGAGAATGGTGTCTGTTTTTAAAAGATAGACACTATTCATATGTAATGAAATGTTAATAAAAGAAAAAAACTAAAAACTCACTCACTGTCTTCTGTGGGAAGGACTTGCAGAGAATAAATCCATTCTATTATATCCTCTTTGTTCACAACATCTAAGGAATCCAACATATCCAAACCAGAAAGTGCAAAAAAAGCAATTGTCAACCTAGGGGAATAAAGGAGGGGGGATGACAAAAATAGCAATTTATTATTTACCATTAATATTAAATTCCAACCCTGATTATAGGTGTAGGACAACTGCACAATTAACTGAAACAACACGGGTGTTATAGCACGTAAATAAAATGGAAGAAACATACAGTACCCCAAGCAAATAGTTATTTGACCATCAAATATATTCAATGTGGGCATTGCCCTCATTTCTCACCCTGACTCCAGCATTACTGTCAATTTTTCCATGTTTCTGATATTTCTATTTCCCTGAATTTTCCCTTTCATTGCTTATTAGGTTCCCCAAATTTAGGATGAAATAGAACTTCCAATTCAAAGGAAAAACTCTTTCAGAATGTATACAAAAGTATACATAGCACCTATCACCTTTAAATTTTAAATTTGGATAAAATTTTAATTAATTTAATTTTTAGTAGTAATTTTTAATAATAATTCAGCAAATTTAATGATTTTATATTGGTTTTAAATTTTGTTATGTACTTTTTATCTGCTGTAAACCGCCCCGAGTCCTTAGGGAGATGGGGCGGTATATAAATATGATTAATAAATAAATAAAATAAATAAATAAATGCAACACAGTGAATTTCCACAGTCAAGGCCTCTTTTTTTCTTTAAAATGATCTGTTTAAAATTTTAAATTAAAGCATCAAGAGGTTACTTTTAACTTTTTAATACTTTAGATGCTAAAAGTAATAAATGTTTAAAGCATATTTGTAATCATTGTCAACCTTTTACTCCAGAACACATATTACCTGGTAGGTTCATCAAAAAACATAACTGGTGGGTTGTTCACTAATTCCAAAGCAATCGCAAGACGCTTTCTCTGCCCTCCTGAAAGACTTCCAGTACGAGTACTGGCACATGACAGCAAGCCCAAAGCTGTCAGGATCTCATTCACCTGTGAAGAAAAACAACATAAGGGAAACTCTGGTAATAATTTCTGTAATTGTATTCATATCACAACAGTGATCTCTGTAACATAAATATCTGAACCTAGGGAAGTGTATAGGTAAATATTTTATAACATTTCTAATATGCCAGCTCTGAAGTATTAGGAAGCACATTGTTTATGATTTATTCTAACATAGTTCAACTGTTTGGAAGTTGCTATTTCTAATTATTGTTAAGGTTGTAAGGAAACAAAACTAAGTAGTCGTTTTGGATGAAAACTATGATCCTATGCTACTATTATCCATGTGTTATACACTCTGCTAAGGATCCATTTTGTCCTTTACTAGAGGTCCCTTTCTCATTTAAAAATCAGAGGAAAGATTGGAGCTACCAAATTTGGACTGCAAAAAATGGATGTCAGAATTGCAGCAAAGTGTCTTTGCATCTCTTTAATTCCATTTTTATCAGCTCAGATATAGTAGCCCTATGAAAGAGGAATCCCTCACACCCCAGTTAGAATGTTCTATATGCCATATTTTTCAGAGTATAAGATGCACCTAGATTTAGAAGAGGAAAACAAGAAGAAAAAAAATTGCCTCCACACATCTTGTTTTTCTACCTCCCTAACACCCAGAAGTACTTTGCAGGCCTCCAGAACCCTCTGCACAGCCTGTTTTTGCCAAAAGCCTGTTTTTGATGAAAACAGCCACGTAGATGCTGTTTGACTTCTGGAAGTCAAAATTGGCCGTGTTCAGCGTATAAGACACACCACAATTTTGACCCACATTTGTGTGTGTGTGGGTGCATATTATATGCCGGAAAATATGGTATATAAGATTCTAGATTTACTAAATGTTCCATGCTATATCACATCTTTTCCTGGGACTTCAAGGAAACGTACAGGCAAATCTCCCCTAATTTTATCACATAACAACCACCCTATTAAATCAGTTAGGCTGAAAGACAGTGATGGCCTAAAGTTGCCCACTGAGTTTGATAAATGAATAGACTTTGAATCTCCTGATGTAATATCACTATACCAGCCATGCTCTGAGATCAAAAGCATCTTTTACCACCAGCTCAAATCCTAAGTTACTGATCCAGCTAAAAACTCAAACTTCATCATGTTCAATGAAGCATTTCTGTCATTGCACAAATACTTTTATATCTACATTTCCCATATTTCTTCCATTCAGTCTTTCCAACCTACTGATTTTAATTAGATAAGTTATATGCAAACTGGATTTCCTTTGCATTCAACATTTCAAAAATCTGGTCAAAAAAAGAGAAAATAGTCTATAAAATCTTCTAAATGTTCTAATTTTACATATAAAAATAATACTTTCAGATATAAAAAGTATACTGTTTTCTTCTAAAAGAAAATAAGTGCCACATTTTAAGTCAGAATAAAGTAATATACATACCATTTCTCTCCTGCCTTCATCTTTCTCTTGAAGTTTCAGGTGAGCAGACACCTGAAATAGTAATTATACTTATTAAGTCAATTTATTTGGGGAGAGGATGTCAGCCATGCAAAGTACTTACCCAATTCCTATAATACAGTATAGGTCTTTTGAAACTAATGTGGCTGCTTATTTAAAATACATAGCTATTATTGTATAGAAGCCAGGAAATAAATCCATAAGAGGTAAATATTATCAATAGTTTCAATTAAGATAAATATTTTGTTAGAGTAATGTGAGAAGCTTACAGATTGTCAGATCTGCCATTACATCGTTTCAGTACTGCTTTGCTTCAGTGGCATCCTGCCATAAAAGGGGGGAAGGAGTACTCAGGAGATATAGGGAAGAGGAATAATCCAATGACAAGAACCAAAGATGCCAGCCAGGAACAGAGCCTAGCAGATCCAAGGACACAAGCATGAAAACAGAATGTGAACACCCACCAAAGAGATGCAAAACTTTAGGACTGTTACCAAAACACCTAGTTTGAATGCCATTGGACACTGACAAAAGGAGCCGGGGGGGGGGGGGGCAGGAGGTGGAAAAAGCACCAGGTTTAATGGGAATATTCAGATCAGGCTT
Organism: Myanophis thanlyinensis; assembly: GCA_017656035.1. Lineage (NCBI taxonomy): Eukaryota > Metazoa > Chordata > Lepidosauria > Squamata > Homalopsidae > Myanophis > Myanophis thanlyinensis. The sequence goes on from JAEANM010017318.1 coordinate 10,290, forward strand.
TGCTTATACTGTAACACCTCTTGGCTTTATTAAAAGTATACATTTTTCTACAAATGGAGTTGAGGGTCTTTCTTTCTTAAATGCCCAAACTGGTCTGATACAGGTATTCATGAAGAAAAAGAATTCCACTTTTAACTGAACCATCTCTTCAAGAACTACTTGGAAACATTTGATCTGAAAATTATACTTTTATTATAATAATTCTGCTTAGAAAAATAATATTTTTCAAAGCCGTGAATGCATTTACTATGTATACTACCCCTCCCCCAAAATATTTGATTTGATTCTGTTGCAGTTCAAGAGAGTTAGTAACATAATTCAAGACTTGCAAGTTCTGGTATATTTTTGAGGTTGAGATATGCATATGTTTGTAAGATTTATCTGATCAATTCAGCATCTTAACACAATGCTCAAAAAGACCAGATTTTAATTTCAAATTGAATGCTTACCTAGAAAAACATACTGTAAGTAATACAGATAGTGGTAATCTGCCTAGAATATACTGATTTGGGGCAGTATATAAAAGCTTTAAAATATGTAAGTAAATAGCAGGATTCCAGTTGCTTCTGCATTCACTCTCTGTCAATGTGCAGATTTTGTGATTTATAATATAGCTTCATAAAAATAGCTTTTTTTTAAATCACCAGTTTCTAGGTCGTATATTCCTTTCTTCCAGCAAAACTCTGTATATAATTTACCATTTTCTCTCTTTCTCCCTCTCCCCCTCCCTCCCTCCCTCCCTCCCTCTCTTTCTTGCTGGGAAAGGATATAATCTGTCCATTAGTTCTTCAGCAAGGCAGATTTAATGCAAGATTTTGTTTCCTTTGAATTGGGACAGGAATTATATTGTCCATAATTCTTCTTAATCCTTTTCACGAAACACCTTTTTTCTTTTCATGTTCTTTGATGCACAATAATTACTGCATAACTCAGGAAGAAGCTAATTCAGAAAAAGAGAACTGTATGTTGTATAGATGTGGTTGCTATTATTATTAACCATACCATCATAGCTTCCTGAACAGTAAGATGTGGAAGCAGCATGTCATCTTGCATAATGTAACAAGACACTTTGCGGAAAGAACGCAAATCACGATGCTGCCCATTGATGAGAATTTCTCCTTTCATCCCAGTCTCCCTGAAAACAAGAGAAGAAACAGCCTGGTTTTTTTCATGTTTTTAGATCAGATTAAACAGGCAAACCTGCACATTCAGGTTTTTCACAGTACAGGAGTCAGTTCTTTTTAGCATATGCCAGTAATTATAAAGTGTGAAATAATTATTATCAGAGTCTGAGTCTATAGTAAGAGCTATTGTAGAAAAGCTCTCCATTCACAAATTGTATTTATTTATCAAGTTTGTACATATGCAACTATCATATGCAAACTAACTCTCCTAATAGCACAGTGCTGGATTCACATCGCTGAAGTTCCTGAAAGACTAATACATTTAGGATGAAAATATCATCATAATTAAAAGTTACGTGCATTAAGTCAGAGTTCCTCCAACTTTCCACCTTTGCTGCAAATGGACAATGAGTGCAGGCACTCACCCACTGCTCATGCAAGTGGGCGTGTTCACACACCCATACACACACCCACACACGTTTCCACAGCCTGGTTGCAAACAGCTCACCGCCCATTAGAGGGTCACAGCCCAGAGGTTGGCGACCCCTGCATTACGCTTCATGGCCAAGAATGGATAATATTTTTCCTTATAATTGTTAGAATGGCAATACATGTTGCAAAGGCTGCCCCACAGGTCAGAGCTATGGACAGGACGACAGATCAAGTGCCCCTAATAGATCATAGCAGAGGAAGTGTCCAAACTGCTTGTTTAAAGCAAGAGGTAGAGTCAAAATGTAACGATACAAACAGCTTCTGGAAAAGAAAGGGCATAAGATCTCCAATCTTTCACCCTGATTGCAGCTATTCCACCTCTGAGTTTTTATTTTTTAGACAGAAACCATTGTTAATATTTAAAGTTGACAAAGAGATGTATCTCATAAACATAAATTACCTATACTTTCAAATATATATTTTTCTTATACAGTAACATCTTAAGACATTTGTCATAAAATCATGCAGGTGTTTGTACACTTACTGACCTGTATCCTGCCAGAAGATTCATAAGTGTTGACTTCCCAGCTCCCGAAGGACCCATAATTGCCACCAGTTCACCACTATTAAACTTTCCAGAAATTCCTTTCAGCAAAGTCTTGAAACCTATACAAATGGAAGGGGGAGAGAGAGAGATAAAATTTAGAAAACATGTTTTTCTAAAATAGGTAGGCACCTTGTTACAGCCATAATCCAACTCTAAAACAAACCAAACAAACAAATAAAAAACAGAGTAAAAAAGCAAGTAAAAGACCACAGTGAAATTTCCTAATTACAAAACTGGTGTGGTCAAAGTGTCATCCATTTTACAAAACTAAGCTACTTTAATAGAAATAAAATCTTAACCATGTTAAGATAAATAAAATGACATTGTTCAGACAGTAGCAATTGTAAATAATATTGGTTATAATTTTTCTTGGCTAATATAGATATAGAGATAGACAGAGACAGAGAGATATGTTTTTTTTGTTCTTGTGCTTGGTTTTAATTTGGTTTTATGAGTATTTGCCACCCAGAGCCACTTATGTGAGAGACTGACTGTAGAATTTTAATAAGTGAGTGAGTGAGTGAGTGAGTGAG
>JAEANM010017319.1:0-12985 GCA_017656035.1 Myanophis thanlyinensis
TTTCCTAAAAAAATATTTTCATAAAAGTACCCCCCCCCCCAAAAAAAAAAAAAGGCCACAGGGGTACAAGACACAAACTATATGAAGCCATTGTGTCAAAGTTTTGTTCAAATTGAAACCTACTTCCAATCAGGTCATCTAAGTGGCCTTTAATATGATAAATGTTTGCATAGTACTTGGTAAATCCAGGGTTAATTCTTGGTGTCTGTTTAGTAATCTAGGAGTCTATCAATTTTGGGATTATTACAGAATGACATATTCTGTTTTGGACCCATAAATGCTATATATCTTTCAACAGCCAGTAATTAGAGTATTGGTGTTGACAACCATCTTCAACAGAAGGATGTCTGTGACTGTAGGATAGAAAACTAGGGTTATTGCACTGATTGAGACTGCGTATTTGAAGTATGCTAGTGTAGTAGAGGGCTATAATCTGAATAAATTTATCTAAATGCTACTGTGGTTCTGACTGTTCACTTCTATCACAGCCTATACAGAGGATCTTTTTTTTTTTGTATGGGAATATTTTTAATGGTGGAAAGATTTGGAAGTTTATATATTTATTGATCTGTTACTTTAACATGACTCCTGATTGCCAGTGACTAGTGAAAAGGTTCAGTTGAGGAAGTTGATTTACATGGAATTTTGCAACATATTATATGTTCTTCTGTGACTAGTTGGGCATAGTTTAGGTCCGTGATTGCGAACCTATGGCACGGGTGCCACAGGTGGCACGCAGAGCCATCTTTCTGGGCACACAAGTTGTCGGCCAACTTACCTCCAGCTGAGCATGCACACGCAATTGCACATGCATGCCATGCGTGATTTCAGAGACCTAGCTGGTCTTCAGGCCTCTGCTGTGCATGTGCGTGATTGCAACAGGAAATCCAGCTGGTCTTCGGAGCTCTCCTACGCATGCACACACAATTGCTCATATGTGCATGAGTGCCTGCATGCAGCACGCGTGCCTTGCACATGCAAAAGCTGCATGTATGTGCCGATGGTGCAGTTGCACATGCAGCGCACATGGAGGAGCCAAATGCAAGTGCGGATGGCACATGCGAAACATGTACTTTTCAGCATTCAGTAAGTAAAAGGTTAAAACTAAACCACTGGTTTAGTTTATGATTACCATCCTGAAAGCCAAAGAGCTATTTCCAGCTGTAATAAGCAGTACACATTCCCTTGCTTTGAAGAAAGACTTAAGGAGCCATGAACCATTATTTGATGCTTTATTTATTTATTTATGAAAATTTGTATGACCCCCCCTACTCACTCTCAGTAACTCTGGGCATCTTAGAAAAAATAAAAACCCAATATGCAAATCATAAAAAAACAATGATCCCTCACCATTATTATGATGAAGATGATTTTTAGTACATCGTTAATATACAGTAATCTGCTGCTAAAATTGCTTTGAAAAGTGGCATATATAACATAAATACTAATAAAGGAGAATATATTTAGCTTAAGGTTAACATGAGGACCACCAAGGATCCCTCAGGACGTAAATAATTTGGAAAATGGAAATTACGTTTGCTGGTTAAACAAGGTCCAGAAAATTTTAAAAGAAAAAAAAATACAAAATTTAAAAAATTATTTGCCCTTTCTAAGATCTGACTGATCTCCATACCTTGACACAATTTGTAATATTGGTCCTGGAGATAGTTACTCCTGCTCTCATTACCTCAAGGTTGAATTGTTGCAGCCTAATCTATTTGGGGCTGCTTTGAAGACTATCCTGCAACTTTATCTGGTGTAGCAGATTGTTTGCTTGCTCCACTTGAAAGACATTTCAGTCATGCAACTTGTTTTCTAGGTACAGTCCTACATTTGTTTACCAATAGTTTTTTAAAGTATTGGGATTAATTTGGAAATCCCTGTAGGTCTTGGCTCCTGGTTAATTTTTGGGCCATCTTCTCCAAACAGACTCTGCTCAACTTATGCTTTTAAATTGAAAGGAGATGTTTCAGAAGTAAGGGATGATAGGAGGCCGCCTTAGTAGCTTCCTGGAGAATGCTTGCCACCAAAGAACTGAATATTACTTTTGAGAAAGATGGTGCAAATACTTCTGTTCTACCAGTTGTTCGTCATCAAACTGTAGTTTGTTGGGTGAGCTTACTGTTGAATTCTTGATGCATTTCAATGTTTAACCTATTTTTAATTAGAATCATTGAAATTTTAAAGTTGTTGGAGGTTTTAATAGTTAGAATTTATTGAAGTTAAGTTTGGTTATTTTTATATAATTTACAAACTGTCCAAAGACTTATGAAAGTCAATGAGATGCAAATTTTGTAGTAAATAAATTCTCAGCCTTAGGGGATTTAGATGGTCTATTTCTTCCTACTCTTTATTGTCAATGGAAAAAAACCACTCTTTCAGCAAGTGTTTCCATCATACTGTTTTTGATTGCAAAAATTATTGGTTTTGATGACATATTTGAGGTTTGTTTTTAAACTATCCTTACCTATTCTATTTGATATTCAATATAATTTTAGTACAATAAATATATTGATATGTTGCTGCTGCTAAATGTGCATTATTTGTTTCCAAGCAATTTCTTTGCTCTCTGAAGCAGACCAATATAGGCATTATTTATTTCTCTTCTGAGGGAACAATTTTAAATGGAAAGTAATGGCAACATGATTACAGTGATTTTATTTACTCAGTGAAAATTAAATTTCCTATGCCGCTGTAGACACTCATCTTCCTTTTCTACCCAAAAAAGCTGGAAGAATAGTCTGTTCCCAAGAAATTGCAAAAATTACTCCTATGTATTGTAGGAGATAAGTTTGTATTCTATAGGAGACAAAAATTCCTTTAGTTTTATTCCTTCATAGACAAGGGTGCCAAATTGGCAGCTCGTGAATTGTATGCGTCACGTGCAGGCCATGCCCACCCCAGCTCTGCAAATGAGAAAAACGTCGCGAAACGTCACTTGATGGCAATGTGACCTAGTGAGTTTGACAGCTGTGTTCTAAAACATTAAAATCATACATATTTTCCTTTGCAGAATACCCAACCTGTGACCAGTTGACTTGTTCTAACGGAGCTTGTTTTAATTCAAGTCAACGCTGTGATGGCAAAGTGGATTGCAGGGATACTTCTGATGAAACTAACTGCAGTAAGTATTCAAGAACACTGGGTGCATCTGATTATAGTAAGCTTAATGCTACCTTGAATTTTCCAAGCCGCGTTCATCCTTTATTTTTTTTTCTCTCAGCCCGTGGATGCTCCAGTACTCAATTTCAATGTAGCAATGGGGATTGTATCCCCCGAGCCTTTATTTGTGACCATGATGATGACTGTGGAGACAATAGCGACGAAAACTCTTGCAGTATGTTGGTTTTTCCCTTTGGCTTTTTTTCTCTCTGTTGTGGTCCTGTTAGTGTTTGTCCTTCAGAATTGTAAGAGCTTTTACCTCTGCTTCTTGTCTGGATTTGTGGTATATTCTGGTTTCGGTTGTATTTTCATGCTTATGTTTAGTGCTGAGGGAGTTGTTTGAAAGGACTCTCACTGGTCTTTGATGTTCTCTTCCTCAGCATATGCAACTTGCAAAGGGAATTTCTACACCTGCCCAAGCGGTCGTTGTATTCATCAGAGTTGGATTTGTGATGGAGATGATGACTGCGAGGATAATGCGGATGAAGTTGGATGTGGTAAATGAGAATATAACATAGCATTAGTAGTCCCGTGTGAAAAAAATATTTTCTCTTACTCTTCTTACTGATGCATATAGAAGAACAGTGGCCCAAAATCTTGTGTTTCTTTTAAAACATGCCATTGTGTTCTTTGAAACAATTTCAGTAATCTGGGGATTATTTGCACCCATTTTGAGATATAGTAGTATAGTAGATAGACTAGAATACAGGTAGACTTATGATCACAATTGAGCTCAAAGACTCTAAGTGAGACATTTATCAAGTGAGTTTCGCCCCATTTTATTTGCCCCTTTCTTGCCACATTGTTAAGTGAATCACAGTTCTTAAGTGAATCACAGTTGTTAAGTGTTTAAATTGCTTAAGTGAATCTGACTTCTCCATTGACTTTGCTTGTCGGAAGGTTGCAAAAGGAGACCACATGTTCTAAAAGAAATGTTGTAAATCAAGGACTACTTGTCTTAGGCTGCTGTTTGCTATTAAGAATGAAGTTAGCAAGACAAGAACCAGAGGTTGCCATGTTCAAGAGGATTATTATGTCATACAGTTGTGTCCCATGGTCTTGAAGAGTGACAAAATATTAATTGGCTTGGAAAGGAGCAAGGACCCTGGGTTTTAAACTCTGGCATGTAAACAAATGAATACTTGATAACTGGAACTGCATAATGCAAGTCTGTCATATATAATGATAAACTAATACATATTAATATTAGACATGGTTTGGGCCAAAATCCTCTGCCTGAATGATGCTTGATATGTTACAATAAAAATATTTTTGCATGGAAATCAAGAAAATGTTTTCCATGATCTTCATATATTTCTCCCTCCAGGAATCTCCAAACTGAGCAACTTTAAGACTTGTGGACTTCAACTTCTGGAATTTCTCAGCCAGCCATGTGGGCTGGTGAATTCTGGGAACTGAAGTCCGCAAGTCTTAAAGCTGCTAAGTTTGGAAACTTCTGTTCTATTTGATTGGGCCATTGGCTTTAATGAAAGACATAATACTTAATTCTTAATTCCACTTTTCCATTGGCAAATAGTAGCCTTATAAAAATTACTGGAACTATTGAAAATATCAAGCTTGAATTGGTTTGAATCCACACATTAATAATATTTTAATTCTGCCTGTATTTTTATGCTTCAGTATTGTAGGCTGAAGAAATTTACTTAAGGTGTGATATGCAAATTCATTAATGCCCAAATACTACATCATGCAGACATGACTGCTGGGGGCAACTGGAAATAATAAAAAAGCTTTTCTGTTTTCTTATATAGTTTGAGAAAAATAGAAGGCTGTCTTGCAGTATCTACCTTGCTTGTGCTCTAGCTGGAAAATATCCTTGAAAATTGCTAAAATCCTGCAAGCAAAGAATGTACTTATTTTTTCTTTTGTACTGTAGAGAGTGGCCACCGAGATTGTTATCCGGGTGAATGGGCCTGCCCTGTATCAGGGCAGTGCATTCCCATTGACAAAGTTTGTGATGGGACTCCCGATTGCTCTGCTGGGGAAGATGAGACAAATGTAACAGCTGGCAGACATTGCAGTAAGTAATGGACAAGCAAGTTTTGTTGGACACCAAAAGGTTCATATGGGCAACTCAGATGTATCTCTGACACTTTAGCATTAAATATAGGAAAAAGTGTTTTAAATCACCTTGAGATTGTTGCAACAGCAATTGCAATGTTATATTTGACTAACATCCACAGTTTCAGCAGTGACTGAGACATTGCTCTGATTTTGAAATGCTGCTTCCTCACAATTTTTTGTTGGTTCAGAGTGCTTCAAGTTTGGGCAAACTCTAAATAATGTAACAAGACCTTACTTAAGGTGAGCACTTCTATGAAGTCATACTTGCTTGGACAGTGTGGCCAGTGACTTGGGAGAAAGGGGAAACCTTTACTTCTTAATTAGGTGAAAGCTGTGGGAACTTTCAGAGTCAGATTTCACCAGTTGTGCCAATATGATGTATCCAATAAATTGTTCTTTGAGGAATTTGCCTGCCTCAGACTTCTGCTTTCTATGGGTGCATTATTTGGAATGCTGACACTGTGACCAGAATTGTTGGTTAAGCTACCTTGGGATTCCCATGGCAAAAAATGGCATGATTTTCCAGATGACATTTTGGATTTGGATTTAGTATTGCATTTGGATTTAGATATGCCAACTTTCCACAATCTAGTAATCTATGAATGTGTTGGAACTGCAATCCTTAGAATTCAAAGGGACAATATTGATGGGAAATTCTGGGAATTACAACTCCCAAATTTCTAGAAAGCTATCTTTAGTGACATTGTATATGCAGTGATCTCCCCCATTTTCTAGATTCATTTTGTTCATGTAATCATATATTTCAGCTTTTTTTCAACAATATATCATTTTAATTCTATTTCTGGGCCAAAGCAACTAATTAATTACTGCTGTTCTTTAATTGGCTTTTGTTTCTGATAGATATATCTCAGTGTGCAACTTTAAGCTGCCAATATCGTTGTCACTCATCCCCCACTGGCGGAACATGCTATTGTCCTGCAGGATATGTCATCAGCAACAATGACAGTCGCACTTGTATAGGTAAGTGATGAAGATAAAGATCCATGCATAATCAGTCATTATATTTCCCCTTCAAGGTATCACGAACTCTTAAGGAATAAGTCAGTATGACAAAATTGTTTGGTTGTAGAATTGACAAGAACTGAATTCATATTTCTACTTCATTGTTGAAGCTTAGCAGGCGATTAGGGCCAACATAATCTCTTGATTTGACCCAGTTCATAGGGTTGATGGAGGCATAGATTTGAGAAGAAAGTACTAAAGACTGAAGCCTGTCTTGAGCTTTTTGGGAAAAAATGGGATTTGAATGCAGCTGATCAATAAAAAACTCTTCAAGGATTTTGAATTCTGCAGCATCAGGTGGAAAGGAATACTGTGCTATATTGGTTTAATTATTTTAATTGTTCTTAAGTTGTATTGTGTTGATGTTGTTTTATTGGCTGTGAACCGCCCCGAGTCCTTCGGGAGAGGGGGCGGTATATAAATCGAATAAATAAATAAAAAAAAAATATAAATATTTTGGTTTTGGTTGTCACATTTTTGACCATTTTTTTTTTCAAAAAAACCAAATGAACAATATTTTCAAATAAATGCTTTCCCTTCTCTCATAGTGTCTTAGCTGAATTTCTTTTCTTTATGTATCAGTTGCTGACAGTTGTTTGTTCAGCTCCCCTCTTTTGTTTTTCAAATAAGTTACAAAGTAGGTATGGCAAGCTTCTGATAGGATTGATGGATCTATGTTTAGTTTTTAAATTAAAACCAAAAAGGTGAGAACAAGCTGAAAATTTTAGTCACTTTCAATGGTACAACATTAACCCATCATTGTCATGTCTTCTTATGGCCTTCAGAAGCATTAAAAAAATTCTCCAAGTTCTGAAAAAAAAATGGTTCTCTACCATGTTGTACTGTAAAGGGTGAAGAAACAGAGTTTAACTCTTTAAGTCAGTGTCTACTGAAACTGTATTATAGTCTTTATAGTCTCAATTGGCACCAACAGGAGTGTCCCTTGAGCTTCAGAAAGGAGGGTTTCATTGGAATTGTGACAGATCTAAAATGAACCCTCCTACCTTACCATTCGATATAGTGGAAACTGCTTTGACTTTCAACCTAGGTTTCCTTAAGAAAAAAAATGTAACTACATTTATCTATAGTTTTTCTCCAGGATTGCATTCCATATATAACATTCTTCACATTTGAAGGTGGATTTCACTCAGTTTGCAGCTTGGTCCCATCCACTATGGCCCCACATGCCAATCCACTTGTTTACCAAAAGTTCTACATATGAACCATTGCCTAATTCAAGGATTATCAGAAATTTGCATTGTTGTTTTTCAACATGTAATAAAACCAGTTTGCCCAGTTCTGCTATGGCTTGCTGAAGTCATAAAGGCTTTAATGCAATTATTTAAATGGGCATTCAAGGATGGCTTCTTGTAGTCTGTTAACAACCTGATCAAGTAATTATCATCTCTTTACCAGAAATTTACATTCCAGTCTCCCACCCCTTACACTCATAGCTGTGAGCAGAAGAGGACATTAAATGTTCTTCCTGACTCATGGCAGTCATTTTCCCCCTAAATAATTGTCATTTTCTGAGAAAAAATGTTGTGTGAACAACCTTGAGACTAAATTCAACAAAATAATCTCTTTGTAATACATAGTGAGTCAAGGGCAGGCTTTTTAAAAGCATGTTGTTCTTATAATTCATTTTATGTTTGGATAACAGATTGTAAATGCAAAACAAAATGTATGTATACTGCCAAATTTTTAAACTTTATAAAAATTAGAGTATTTAAATACTGCCATTGCTTCCTTTACAATAAATGTTTGCATACATCTGTTGCATGATAGTGAATTCACATATTATTGATTGGTTCATTATTCTCAAGTGCAATTCTCATTGGTTTCCTTCCATTGGGGTTCTGCAGTCTTTTCTATTCAGAGATATATATTTTGAAGGCATAGAACAGGGGTGTCAAACTGGTAGCCCATGGGCCTGATGCATCACACATACGCCATGCCCATCCAAGCTCTGTGAAGTGAAAAAACATTGTAATATGTCACATAACGAGTTTGACACCCATGTCAGAGAAGTAGAGTTGTGAAGAGGCAAATAAGCCTGGGAGACAAATATGTCAGATTGTTAAAAAGACACTTTGCAAGTTATTTTCAATCATGACCTTTTTTTTTTTTTTTACAAAGAAACACCTTTGACATTAGTCAACTTGTGCACTTAAGCTCCATTCCCCAAATAGGCAGCCACTGTTAATCATGATCATGAAAAGACTATATATGTGTGCTGTGATGTCAGAAAATACATCATCCTTGCATGCATCCTTACTCACTGATGCAATTATTTAAAATTCAGAACCTGGTTGTTGTGGTCATAATGATTTCATCCCTTACCTCCCCCTTTGTCCTTCATAGACAATGGCACATGATCGCCATCTTTGCCCCACCTAAACCTGATATGAATTCTAAACTCTCCAAATTCATATGTAATTCCACATTTCCTTTGCCGTCTAGTCTCTTCTGATTCTCCAGCATGTTTCTGATTGGACTGTGTTTCTTATATGATAGGAACCTAGAAGAGATCTACCATATTTCCTCTCCACTGGGGGAAGGCAAAGAACAGTAGAAAATCATATTGCCTTCCTCTGTTTTTAAAAGCTCACCTGAGAAAGGAAACAGTTTTCTGACTTTGCTTGGAGTTCAGGGTTTTTTAACCTTTTTTAACTACCTATATTGCTCCACTCTCATATCTGAAACAATGACAGTATTTATCTTTCCTTGTATCTTCACATTTCTGCATTTGAATATGAAGCATTTTAAGTAAATAGTACCTAAATTCCAGAAAAAGCATAGGAGTCTACTGTAAGTACAAGGAATTATAGCCTGTCCTGCTCTTATGCAACATCTATGATAAGGGAAGGGGAGGGAGATTGACTGAATGGAGTTTGTGACATGTAAGATTCCAGGAAAGGAAAGAAAGTGTTATTCTAATATCTCTACATGGAGAAATCTGTAATGACTTTGCTGACATCGGTTAACTCCATAGCAGACTGTTTGCTTGAAAGGTTCCAGGTTCAAGTCTTGACAAAGATGGGAAGCGCTTCAGACTAGGCTTCTAATTTTAATTTGACATACAATGTCATTTGAGTGCATGCTTTAATCAGCCAATTTTATGGTTCAAAAGATGAATATTATAATTTGCTTACTGGGTTTAAGATTTAAACCAAACTTAATGGATCTCATCGTTCTTTTTACATGTAAACAGTGTTACTCTCTTCTCCAATATATTATTTTCCTCTTCTCCACTCATTGAGGAGTTCAGGAACTGTCCCAGTTTATTCATTCCAGGAAACAGTCCTGCTAAAGAGGAGACTTGTACCAGGAAAACTGCAGCTGCTGCAATCCAAAACTTTTCTCATCTAAAGTGAGTAGAATATACAGTACTCATATAAGGTGAGTAGAATTCACTCCTGCTGAATTCTTTTATATTTGGGATAAGTTTGTTATGATCCTACACTGAAACTTCCAAAAGCTAAATGATTTGTATGATCTTAGCCTTTCTCTTTGCCCCAAGTAGTCCTTTCATCTTCTCTTAAATTAGCAATTCAAAATGGGACCAGCGGGGACAGGGTTGACTTCAGCCTGTTCAAGGACAAGGAAGTTGAGCTCAAATGCATTCCATGAGACCCTTGTATGTAAAACAGCTGTGATAGTATTTGATAAATGCTTCAGGATTAAGCATGGGCTCCCTGATCTCTCTGACCAGCTTCTTTCAAACTAAATCCAGCTGAGAAATGCTGATAATAATGGGGTCCTTTCTGTAATGTTTGTAAGAACATTTCCATTTAAATGCATATTCTGACCTTCCTCTCAGACTGAATAAATAACCAATAAATTATTCAAGCAAGTGTTTAACATACAGTATTGCTCACACTGACAACTGCTACAAGGTGTGAGTAAAAATGAAACAGCCAGTTACTGAATTCAACAGAAATATCCACATGCAAATGAATTCATGCCAATTCATTTGCTCTTTTTTTGTACAACCCAGAAAATATTTTTATTACAAAGAGACAATTCACAATAATTCCTTCTCATAGTATTGTTTTTCATTCATTTTTCATCTTTTTGCCATGCTATATTGTAATTATTAAAAACAGCTACAAAATGGCACATATAATTACAGTTGCTAAGGTACATTGCTAGGGTATATTAGTTTAATATACCAATTGTCCAATAGAAAAACTTCAAACATACTGTATACTTTTGGAGGCAGGAAGAAAATGTACATATTGTACGAGTGTGTCTACAGCTAAATTGGTTTAGCTATATCAGTTTTGAAAGTAAAGTTCAAAGAGTTATCATTTGGAATTAATTAATAGGTATCACATAAGATTTTTTCCTTCCTAGTCACATCAAAGACACATCTGCTATGTTATTCACATCTTCAAACTAAAAAAATAAAATGTTCACTCAATTACAATATTTTTGGGTAATCAGATACATGTAGAATACATTGGTATTCTATAGGCAATCCCTGCATATTATACAATTAAACTTTTGCTGCTCTAGAACTAAACTCACACATTGCAGTCATAATATTTAGCTTTGGCTTAGCATGTTGTATGACTCCAGCCATTACATATTAATCTACTATCATTGAACATTTATTTATTTAAAATTATTTATAGAGCCACACATCTCACAGCAATGAGATACAAACACGAAACCACCATAACAATATATAAACCATGATGCAGATGGTTAAAACATCAACAAAAAGGGGCACATCCTCCACATCTAATGCCCTGTTTCAAATATCTTGGCACAGCGTATGACCAACAACCTAAGTTTTTTTCTTGTATATCCCAGAAACTGATAAAATAATGGATCCTTTAATGACATTATTTTTAACTGCTAATGCAACAATCAGTATTACAGTGTTCTTTAATTTGACATCTCTGAGTGTATTGGATTTTAACACGCATAATACTTAAACAACACAACCAAGGTAGGATTATTATTGCTCTAGATTATTGTTTTATAGGAATTGGCTCTGATACAGAACTACTAGAGTTTACAGCTTAAACTGGACTGGGAAATAGCTATGACATGAATGTGATTCCATTGTGTTGGCAATCCTCTAGATCTGCCTTTGTCTGTTTTGCTGCATTATTACTTTTTATCCTTCTTCTGCTATCCAGCAGGTAGCCATACTAAGAAATCCTGCTTGTTTATTATTAACTTAATTTTACTTCATGTTTCTCTACATTAATTAATCTTTAGAAAAGCTTATAGGAAAAATGCCTTTCTTTCTATACAGCCTAACTATGGTTTATAATTTTAACAGGGGTCAGTTATCTAAGCAAAATGGGTTTATGCACTTAAGAAGCAGACTTTATAAATGAATAGTAACCTTCCACTTTTCCAAGACTATATCCTTGGGATAAGCTATTTAATAAATATCTGATGTCTCATTGTTCTGCAACCCTAGTTGCTTCATCTTCAACTTTGGTTATTCCAGTTATTCATGAGCCAGATCGAAGGCATTATAGTTTCAGTTTCTCTGAGAGTCTTAGTATCCATAGTTCTTAAAAAAATATCAAGGAGTACATATCTGATATGGGGAAAGATGCAGACAAACACAAAGCGTTAAGCACAATTTCAACAAACTTTCTATATAGTTACTAATACTTGGTGGTAATGTAGATGAAGCAAAATATCAACAGAGTACAACAAATATTTAAGGAAGGAAAGAATTACAAACTACTTCAGTTATAAATTATAAATGCATTGATTTTATCTTATAGAATTGATATAAGATAGAGGTCCCTGCATTAATCTATTTTCTAGACTATCGTATTTATGGCATTATGATTGGATAAAATAAAATAAATGCAATTTAGCCCTAAAAAAGACAAAAAGACAAAGGTCCACAAAGAAAGAAGAAATAGTAATGAATAAGCTATCTATTTCCTTCACAGCAAATATAAATACAATTACAAAGTTAATCTATGATTACAAAAAAAGTTCACATCCTTTTCTATTTTTGTTTTTTTTCTAATAATCAAAACCACAAATCATAAGTGAATTTTTTCCATTTTATGCAAAAAGCTTATAAAAGTCAGTCACAAATATAGGTATTGTTTTTTCTAAGCAAAGCAATTATTTTAGCCACCTCTGCAAGTTCTATCATCTTTATCAACCGATCCTCTGTTTGGGGTACTATCAAACTGTTCCACTTTTAAGCATCTGGTAGTCTCAAAATTGCACAACATTTTATAATTTCTTATTCACTAGTTTGCCAAAATATTGATAAATCTCTAATATTTTCATCTGGAAATCAAAATCACCCTTTTTTCCCCATCTGCTCATATTTATGTACCATTTGCTTAAAAAAAAAGGAAGTATATTTTGAATAATTTCAGTTTGTTCTAATGAACCTCCTCTGCCTTCTCTGACCATTTTTCTGTAGTCATTTTGAATTCCCCAGCAGTCAGTTCTTCCTTCTCTCCCTCCCCTCTTATTAACTTTTTATTTCAACTCCTTTCACTTCAGAGATCACCTTTTCATAGTAATTAAACTTACTTAAGTTTCTTTTAACTTTTGCATAGAAAAGAATGTGCCAATTAGACACTCTCTCTAATGGCAATGGCAAACATTCCTATACAAGTCCATTCTCCGTTGACTGTGAAGAGACAATCCAACGATTGGGAAATCACCTGTCATTCACAGATCCACGTGACTGAGTTAAAAGACAAAAGAG
>JAEANM010017320.1:0-12985 GCA_017656035.1 Myanophis thanlyinensis
TTCTTCTTCTTCTTCTTCACATTCTTTTATCTTCTCCACAGCCTTGCAAGTTACATTTATCCCTAATGTTGCAATCCATCCTGTGGAGCATGGAGATGTGAGCAGTGGTGAGCTGCTGCTGGTTTGGACCGGTTCTACCAAACTGGATGTTGCAATTATGCACAGTTCAGAGAAGCAGCAAATCACACCACTGACTGGCCCCTCCCCTCCCCTCCCCACCCCACCCCATCCTCCCACTCACTCATGCCTTGACTGTCTTGGAAAATGCCTAGAGCTGCTGCTGCTCTCTGGTTCCTTCGCTTGCCTCAACCATGAGGCCTAGCTGATCTCTGCCTGATGAATCTTCCTTCACTTCTCACCCAGCTACCTCCCCCATGGCCCAGCCATGCTTGCCTGCCTTCTTTGCAGGGAATGGAAGCTGCTGCTGCCTTTCATTGGGATGTGTGGAGTGAGACAGAGCTCCTCTTGCCATCTCTTCTCCACCCCCTCTGGTTGCTGGGCATGGCAGGGCTTCCTGCCCCTCTAAAAACAAGTTCAATCAATCAATTCCAACTTCTTGTGAAAGAAAAAGACCTTGCAAAGTTGGAATTGATTGAGTGATTTTTTTTAGCCTCACACAAACTTTCATTTCCCTACATACGATGGCAAGAAATGTGACGGAGCTGGAAATCAGGTATGCAAAGAAATGCTTGGGAGAAGTGATGGCATCTGGGTGGTGGTGGGAGGGGAAAGTTTGGTGGTGTGGGGCTACAATGGCAAATTGGGAAATGGAGAAGCTGTTGCAAGGTAAGGAGGAACAAAACAGTCCCATCGCACTGTGCCTCCACCTGCTGCCAAACATGCCCAGCCATGTGTGGACTTTCCTTTATCCCATACTGTTTCCTGTGCTGTCCGGGCAGCAGACCACTCATCTGCACTGCTTCCTGCACTTTCTGCCCCTTCCTACTGCTTCCTACCCCTTCCTGGAGCTTCCCAGCTCTTCCTGGTGCTTCCTGGCACTTCCTGTGCTTCCCAAAGCTTCCTGCTTGCCTCTGAATGCTGGCTGAATGCTCTCCTCCCAGGCCTTCTGCTGATGGACGAGTGGCACTTCTTCTCCTTGTAACACTGAACTGCTTGGCTTTTGAAATCCAGCACTGCTTCTCCGGCTGCCAAGCCTGAGCATTCTTGAAATCTAAGAGTGCTGGATTTCAAAAGCCAAGGAGCTCAGTGCTACAAAGGAGAAGTTGTTCCAGGAAGCCACCAGCAAGTATCACAGGGCATTGCTGGAGTTGAAGGGGCTATTGCTGGCCTAGGAAGACTCCACTTTGACTGTCTTCTCTGCACGGGCTACCGATCTGGCAAACTCCCTTGGTTCCTCTAATTTTCTTCCACGTGCATGCGAGGAACTGAGGGAGCTTAGCGGCAGCATATTGCATTTTCTTTTTCTTTTACTCCAAGCAGCCCAGTCTTGAAAACATATGAGTGGTGTGGAGGAGCGGTACTCCTTAACAGGAGTTCTAGGATGGTTGGCCTTGACTAAGTGTAAACAACTCCATTCAGCAGCACAGTAGTTCTTGAGAACAAACGTTCCTTTTTGTTCACATAGACTTTTATCCTACCAGCACACTTTCCAAACCCCAATGCTAAGCTCCCCTCCCATTACTATGGCAGCCGATAGCAAGCATGCATCAAAAGGAAAACCCATGCTGGAGATCTGGCTGACACCTTGTCACATGCCTTACACTATTGCATTTATTTCATTTTTTATCCATTTTATTTTTCTCTACTTTTTGGTTTATTCTTCAATGATGGCACAATCTGTGAAATTTTTACCTGTCTGACATGCTAGACATGCATAGTTATGTGGTAAAACATCCAATAAACACATCCATGTGACTGATAGGCAATGACAGCAGAAATCACTTAGCAGCTACATTAAGACAGAAAGGTGGAGGCACAAGGGTGTAAAAAGCAGAGGATCTCAGAGAGAAGAGAGCTGAGACATCCACTTTTCATCAAACTAGCACAACTTCATCAACTACAGAAAGGTAGGAAAGTCATCCATGCCTCTTTTATATGCTCTTTCCATTGGAAATTTTGAGATT
Source organism: Myanophis thanlyinensis (assembly GCA_017656035.1). Lineage (NCBI taxonomy): Eukaryota > Metazoa > Chordata > Lepidosauria > Squamata > Homalopsidae > Myanophis > Myanophis thanlyinensis. Next base: position 2,085 of record JAEANM010017320.1, read on the forward strand.
GTTTCAAACTGGCAGTGCAAAAATTGCCCCAACTCTACAATGCCAGTAATCTTTTTAATGATCTTTCACTTTTTATCTAGAGAGGTGCTGACAGGATTTAAAAAGCAAATTCAATCGTGCCCTTTTTTCCCATTTAATCAATTTTGCCAAACATCTCCCAACTCACAATAAAATAGCACTCACAACTCACAATAAAATAGCACAATAAAATACCACTGTTCCAATATTTGAGGGGCTCCTACAAAAAGGAGGGAATCCATCTATTTTCCAAAGCACCAAAAGGCATGACAACAAACAATGGATGGAAACTAACCAAAGAGAGAAGCAATCTAGGACTAAGGAGAAATTTCCTAAGGGTGAGACCAATCAACCAATGGAATAGCTTGCCTTCAGAAGTGTGGGTGCTCCATTACTAGAGGCTTTCAAAAAGAATGAGGGAAGTACATACAAAAGGACAGTGTCAGGAACTACTAAAACAATCCAGAAAACTTAAAACAGCTATTCCCCTTTAAAAAAGAAGTCAAAACACCAAAGCAAAAGCATCAGCTAAGAGGCAAAGTAAGAGCAGAAGCTCAGGCTAATTTAAAGCCTGGGTGTGCTGCCAAAAGCTATTAACTCTAGTCAAAAGCTATTAAAGCTATTATTGTGTTCTCTATGTTCTAAATTGGGTGCTTCATAGCAGAAGCAATACAGCTGGCTGGACCACACATACATTAAATTCAGGGCATGTATGATCAAGCTGCATCATTGTCCCCTCCTGTATCTTTCCCCCCCCCAGGAAGAAACAAGAAATAGCCAACACTGTAGCAGCTATAAAAAGTCTTGAAGAACTCCAGGGAGTATCAGCTGATCACATAAGTGTTACTTAATACCCTTTATAATGAAAATGTTTGTAATCTTGTGTTACTTCATGAATGTAAAAGGGGATGGGATTGACGGGTTTCCTGGGTGTTTCCCTGCCCCAATCCTGTCAGTTTCTGTTGTTTATTGACTGTATTCAAGGCATGTGTCAGTTGCATTCCAGCTGCAACTATGTAGCATGTTAAGTGGTTCTTGGCTGTCTGCCCAGAGCTATTAACTGAAGGGAGAGAGAAGAAACCCCCCCCCCCCAGTCTTGCACTTTATTTTCATCCGGTTCTCCAAACTGCACAAGCACTTAACTAATGGTTTGGGTGAACCAGTGTAAACTGATTGAATCCCACCACTGGTTTATTGTATCATTGATTGAAAGAGGTACTCCAATGCATTCATTGCCTTTGATCTCTTCCATTATATACTTTGAAATGAAAGTGCCTTTCTAATCCACTGGAGGATGGAATCAATATGTCCTTAAATCGGGACTTTCAGTTGAGGTTGCAGCATTGCCAGATACAGGACGGAACACTCCATCTCTGTTCTGGGTATCTACCTGCTTGTGGGCTCTGGAGAGAGCCAAAAATCATCCTGGAGGGGCAATAAAGCAAAAAGCGAAGGAGGTCACCTAGTGAGGTCAGGGAGAGTTGGCAATTATCCTGGTGTACCCCTGGACATAAAATCCTCTAAGCCACAGCAGGAAGAAGAGGTGGCCAAAGATGGCTGCTATGGAGCTATAACAACTGTGACCAACTAAGCACAGGGCAGGAGAGGAGTTTTGAACAGTATTTTCACTGGGTGAGAAGAAGAAAAAAATACATTAAAATCTGCAACCCCAAGAGTCTATCTAAACAGAAAATTGTCTCCAATGCATTTTGAAACAGCAGCAAAGCAACCTGGGGAGAAAAAAAAAAGTGGGGAAGCTTTACAGTGAAAGATTTAAAGGGGAAGGCATCAATTGATTATTAAAGTAGAGAAACTTGAATTTTACAATTTGGAGGGGTGTCATTCTGGTTAGGCATTTTGATGCCAGAATTATGGATTGAATAACACTTTTTTTTTTTTTTAACAAAGATTGAATACTGGAAATAATAGATATAGAGTATTGAACTCTTCAACATTAGGAACCTGAACTAAAAGCGCCATTTGCTGATGGAAAGAGCTTATTGTATTTGTAACTTGGAATGAAAAGAATTATCCTAATGGACTAAGAATAACTAGAGAACTGCTCCAAAATTTGGTATTGGAACTGAACAGAAGAATAAGAGAATTAAACTTGGAATATATACATTGAAATTTTGAGGCTTTGGGAATATTTGAGGCTTGACTAAAATTTGAATATATTTGAGTATAAATTTGAGTATATGGATCAACACAGAAGAGAAATATAGAAAAATTTTGTAGGATGTTCCACCAAAAAGAATGAATTATTGGGATGGGATGGAGTTGTTATTGCAAGAAATAAGGGAACTGTGGCTGGACTTAAGAAATGAACTCAAGATCACAAGGAATATAATGGAAAATATTATACAAAAAGATATGGACAAGACAATCCAGAAGAGGGGGGAAACAATAAATCAGATTTAAAAACAGAAATGGTGATACAGCAGGAGTTACAAAAAGATTTAAATGGGATATCATTTAAAGTGGCAAAAAGGGATGAAATAAGACAAGAAAAGACTACGATAAGAGAAGTCAAAGAAGGATTGGAGAGTCAGAAAGTTCTGTTTGGGGAGGAGGTAGAAAAAGAGCAGACATTTTGGAAATTAGACAAAGGAGTAGGGCAGAGAAGGGAGAAAAGCTTAAAGTAGACAAGCTAAGAAAAGGATAATTAGAACCTTAAGGGGCAATGGAAAGGAACTTTTTCTTTGTAAAAAAAATAGTAACAGCAATGGCATAATTTTAAGTGTTAAACTGGAGGGAGATTAGATAAAAGGGGAACAATATAATATAACAATTGGATGTATAATATGGAGATGTATACTATCTTGAGAATTATAGAACATGTGAAAGATTACATAGCTGATGATTGAAATATTGGTAATAAGATTTATGAAATGTAATATGGTGGTTGATATATAATAGATAAATTTTTAAAATCAGGATTGGAGGTTGTGGAAATAGGTGGTTGTAGTTTGCTTTCAAACTTGCAGTAAAATACATTCAGGTCATCTGCCAATTGTTGATTTCCTTCAGCCTGGAGAGGTTTGCTGTAAACCGGTGATCTTTTTAAAAAAATTCCACATGTTTGCTGGTTCATTTGTTGAGAACTGATTCCTTAGCTTTTCAGAGTAGCTTCCTTTTGCTGCTCTGATCTCCCTTGTTAATATGTTTCTGTCCTGATTGTACAGCATTCTACCACCCTTTCTGTAGCTTTCTCTTTGGAATGATATAGTTGCTTAAGTTTAGCTGTGAACCAAGGTTTATTGTTACTATATATTTGCAAGTTCTTGGTCAGTACACATAGGTCGTCATAGAAGCTGACATATGATGTTACAGAATCTGTGAGTTCATCTAAGTCTGCAGTGGTGTCTTCAAATATATTCCAATCAGTGCAATCAAGGCAAGTCTGTAGCTTTAGCGTTGCCTCCTCAGTCCAAGTCCTCACTGATTTAATTGATGATTTCCTGGTTTTAAATCTTTGTCTGTAAGCAGGTACAAGTGAATCATGCAATGATCAAAGTGTCTCACAGCTGCTTGTGGTATACCAATAAGCCTTTTTTAGTGTTGTGTAGCAATGGTCTAAAGTATTCTTGCCCCTAGTGGGACAATTGACATGCTGAAAATATTTTGGAAGCTCTTTCCTTAAATTTCCTTTGTTGAAATCTAGAATAATTGGAAGTGAGTCTGGATATTTGGCTTCAGCTCCATAATGTGGTTAGCTAGAGTTTGTAATGCCTTGTTTACACAACCTTGTGGAGGAAGATACACAGCAATTAGGAGGAATGAGGAGAACTCTCATGGAGAATAAAATGGTTTACTGCTGATGAGTAAAGATTCTAAGTTTTTGTCACAGAATTTATATATTAAAGTTGTATCCTGAGACCAGTTGTTGTTGATATATAGAGCTAAACCACCTCCTTTCTTTTTACCCAAAGTTTCTGCATTTCTGTCAGCTCTTTATATCTGAAACCCTGGGATATGCAGGCTATTTACATGAATTGTCTCATTTAGCCAGGTTTCTGTGAAGCAGAGAGCTGCTGAGTTGTAAAAGTCAGGATTGCATCTATTTAAATGAGTATTTCATCCCTCTTATTAGCAAGTGAACCAAGCTACGAATATTCCTCCACCAATTGTTGAAAATCAGTTGTGAGTTTAAATAACCTCAGGGGTGAGTTCTCTAGTATTGCCCCCATGAGAGAAGCATTTCAAGTAACTATGCTTAAATATAGGACCCAGTGGAGGTGGGAAATCTGCTTTTGATTATAGGAAAGCAGGGATTCCAACACAAAACCTATGCTTGAATAATTTATGGGGAGTAAATGAGAAGTAGGTCAAATGTCTTTCATGAAATGGATGGTTGGGTTTTGGCTTTTGAATCTCCTTTTTCCTTAAAATTCCTGGCAAAGTGGATATTTCTGGATTCCTTACAATAAAGAAAATATTCCTGCCATTAGTTGTCTCCAGTTGTTTGATAAATAGGTATTTAAGTCCATGTTTTTTAATCCATTGGAGAACTTTTAAAAACATTTTAAAACATTGGAGAACATTGGAAAACATCAGGGCCAGAACACAGTACATAGTAAATAATATAGCTAATAATAATAATTACTTTACATGTATTTTATAATTTCCCACTTCTGACAGATGAAAAATGGTAACAGAGAGGGAAAACATCGTCAGATGATCATATGTGACCCTTTGCTTCCTAACCCTAACTAAAATACAGCCTTTAGTCTTTATATTTCTCAGTCAGCTTTTTTTCCCTCCACATTTCCTTATTTGGCTTCTCTTACCAATCTTATTCCTTGTTATTTAACACACACACAAAATAAATCCTTAAAATGCACAAGTCTTCAAAAAGGCATAGCAGGCTGTGACTAAAGAGACCCTCTTTTCAACTTGACTTAAAAAAGATTAATAGTCCTTGAAGGTGATTAAGAAGAGAAAAGCATAACTTACTGTCCATTTGAAAGGTGAATTTCAAAACAGCAGCTTCTTCAACCCTGAACAGATTGCAGTCCCTCCATGCAGATAATTTTGGAGTCAAACTCCAGAAGCCATTTGCCAGCTTTCAGTTGTATTTTGGAGGGTTCTGAGGGGAAGTTTTTCAGCTCACCCTGAGCTGGTGGGTCATAAAAAAGGAATGTCAGTTCTTTCAATTGAAAGCTGGAAAGTTACAACCCAGGGAAAAACTCTTCAGAGATCTTTCTCCAGGTGTGTATTTCAGTTGGCCATCTTCCTGAAAGTCTAGATGGGACAATTGTTGAGAAGTCTATCAGAGTGCAGGATCTGGATTTTAAATACTCTATGACATTAAATTATCTTAGAGGAAAAGGATTGAGAAAATTAGAAATCACAGCTATTAGGGAGCTATCATTCCTAGCTTTAAAGCCAGAGAACTTTAAAGCATACCAATCAAATGAAGTTTTTCTAATAGATGTCTATACATAATTTGGCAATTTATATCCAAAGAAGTACTCCAAATTGGTAAAGCAATTATAATTTGTTGATGGACCAAAAGCTAGTATAAAATTTAATACATTTTAGTAGCTATATTTCCTGTAGCAATACAAATAGAAGTCTTCTCTAATCTCTTTCCATTCTCTTTCTTATTTATTTTTTATTAATTATTAGATATATTAGTTGTAAGGTTATTTTTTAAATGTTATTAAGTTTATTCTCCTTTTAACTGTCTCCTACTGGAATATAACATTTATATGGTTTTATGTATTAATGCTCCACCACTCAGAGTCACTCTGAGTGAGATGGGTGGTGTAGGAGATAACCAGGCTGAGCATGAAGGTGTCAAGAGCACCATCAGTTTTGAGTCACTTCACCCCCACAAGAGATCTAAGTCCAGCACATATAAATTTGCTTTGACTATTAGTAGTTTAGATTATTATAAAGAACATTAGCATACCTTAAACCTATATTCATTTGAACTGCCTGGATTTCCTCCACTTCACGGGTGGTCTACAAATTTGATACATAAATACAATATACATAAATATTTGGCTTCTCCAAATATAAGCCTCGGAAAGCCTTAGTTGAAATCCAAAAGAGCCTTTGGAAGTTTATTTAGACCAGACTTGGTTCGACTACAACTCCAGGAAGACCATATTATGGGCAATGTTGAGGGTTATAGGATTTATAGTTCAACCCCTCTGCGAGCCATCAAGATGTGTTAGCATGATGCAAGAATTCCATTTGGTTCTCTTCTAAAGAACAAAAGCCTCACCACCGTTTTAAAAGAAAGAACATTTTTCTTTCACCTTTATCTCATCTGACAAGATCTTTCTTAGCTCACAATCCATTTTACTCAATAGTCAGCCCTTGGTGTTGTGCTGGGGAACATTTTCCAATGGATGACATTTTTGTACCTTAAATACCATTTGCTGTAATAACACTCTCAGAAATAAAAATCACCCAGTGCAGCACCTTTTCTTCAGCCCCCCTCCCCTCGAGTGGAGTACAGAGATTTAAATGTCACCAGAAAAGCAAGAGCTTTTCCATCAAGAAATAAAGCTTTTTTTTTTCTTCCTTAGGATACAGCAGAGCCATGATCATGATTGTCATAGTTTGGGGAATAAAAGCTCAGAATAACCACACTGAAGGGGATCAGGAATCATCTTTCCAGAAAGATTTGGTGACTAATCATTCCTCTATCCCCTTCAGGACAAAATCCTCTGTGATTCTTCACTGGGCATGGATAGTGTAAGTAAATGGGAGCTGCATAGGGATGCCAGTCTCTTGTGGGGTTCTTGTTCATCACAGCAGATATGGATGGAATATCCTTGCAAAATATGTCCTGTCTGCTGACTTCATTGCCCAGGTCCTGCTAAACATTGCAAAAAGGTATATGTTTGGTTTATTAAGCTCATCATGTTTAACCCCCAGGACTAATGGAGCTTCCAAATGTTTCCCTTTTCAATTAAGGCAGAGTGGGTTCAAACAGAGATCCATTGCTCTGCATGCATTAAAATGATCCCGACAAAGAAACCCAGAACTATAAGATCGTGAGATATCCTGCGTAGGGTTAGGGACAGTGTTTGATTGTAAGAAAAGGCACCAAACTCAAATGGCATACAACTCCTTTATTAGTTCTCTGTAGCATCTAACAGCATGCTGCTGGCCAGCAGCTCCTTTTATATAGAGCTGTCAGCCAGCAGCCAATCAAATTAAAGTATGTTGTATCTCCTCCATTCTTTCCCCCTTCAACTTCTACAATGTAGGATCTGGGTCCCATCTGTTTGATAATGTGCACTGGGACCCAGATGGTTTTGCCAGTGTAATTCTGGGTGTATACTCTCTCCCCTTCTTTGAATTGTCTTAGGCTTTTGGTGCCTCCCAGGCACTGTAAATTATCGTGGTCTGGGTGCAGCCTATCAAGCCCTATTCTTAGTTTTTGACCCATTAATAGTTTGGCTGGACTGTAGTTGGTTGTTGCATTTGGGGTGACATGCTGAATAAGTAGGAAGCAGTTGATTTTTTGCTGTAGGTCTCCCTGTCCCAGTCTCCCTAAGGCTTCCTTGGTGGTTCACTGCACATTCCACCGAGCCATTCCCCACTGGCGTGGCAGATCCCCTGGCTGGCCAGGTATTCTTTGAACTGGGCTGCTGTAAATTGGACATCCATCATGCCATGGGTGCAAAAAAGTCTGTTTAGGGTGGTGATGATGGCCTCTGTGTATTGATTTCATCTTAGTGACTTCAAGCCATTTGCAATAGGTGTTGACTGTTGTTAATACTATATGCCCTTGTATTGGTCCGGCAAAGTCTATGTGAATTCTGGACCATGGTCATTTAGGATTGTCCCATTGTGTGGGGGTGGCTGCTGGCAGCGCCAGCTGTCAGGTTGACATTGTTTGACCCAGCGCTCTATGTTGTTGTTGAGTTCTGACCATCAGATGTAACTTCAGGCTAATGCTTTCATCCGGACAACCCCTGGGTGGCCTTCATGTAGCATACACATAAGTCTTTTTTTGAGGTTGGAGGGAATGATGACCTGGTTTCCCCATAATAAGCATCCTCATTGTGTAGATAGCTCTTGTTGGTGTGAGTGGAACCTTTTAAATTCCATGCCTGGCAGCTTTGCCGACCAGCCTGTCCAGACCCAACATAGGATTGTTGATAGCGCTCAATCTGCTTGGGTTGCCTTAGCAATGTCTTTGGCTATGACTGGGCTGTCTGGTAGCTACCATCAGCACCTGGGTCGCTGGTGTGGGGTTCTTCCACTCTGGTCTCCAGTGGCAACAGCTTAAAGCATCTGTGTGGGCTATTTCAGCCCCAGGTTTATGCACAGGGTTGTAGCTGTATGCTGTCAGAAACTTGGTCCACCTGGTCATTCTGGGTGACAGCACTTGTGGCATTGGTTTGTTTCCTGCGATGATTCCCAGTAGTGGTTTGTGGACCGTGGTTAGTTGCAATTGTCTGCCATAGAGGTATTCGTGGAATTGTTTGATTCTTGCTATGGCAGCCAAGGCTTCTTTGTCCAACTGGCTGTAGTTTCTCTCTACTGCTGAGAGTATGCAGGAGAAGAATGCGATGGGTGCTTCTTGGTTGTTAGAAAGCTGGTGGCTTAAAACTGCTCCCATTCCAAAGGGTGATGCATCGCAGGTCAGGGTTATGGGGAGCTTTTAGTTAAATTGGATGATTAAGCTTTTTGAGATCAGTTTTTTTTACTTTTTGGAATACTGCTGCTTCTGCTTGCCCCCATTTCCATGTGGCTTTTTTGTCTAGCAAGCGGTATAGGGGTTCTGCTGCTTGAGGAAGATGCTGCAAAAATTCAGGAGCCCCAGAAATGCTTACAGTTCTGTTTTATTTGTTGGGGTGGGTGCTTGGTGTATTGCTCTAACTTTTTTAGCTATGGGGTGGATCCCTTCAGCATTGATTTGATAGCCGAGGAACTCAACCTTGGAATGGCTATTTTGCATTTCTCCATCTCAGCCCAGCTTCTTGGAACCTTTGTAGGATGGTCTGTAGTCATCTGGTCAATTTGTCACAGTCCCTCGCGGTGATCAGGACATCATCAAAATAGGGGGGGGGGGTGACTCCTGGAATCCCCTGCAATAGATGTTCCATTAAACATTGGTACAATCCCGGGGCCACACTGACCCCAAATTGGAGGCGCTTGATTTAAAAGCCCTGCAATAGGTCACTATGGTCTGGGCTTCCACTGTTTCCTTGTCAACTGGCAGTTGCTGATAGCTTGAGCCAGATCAAGTTTGGCGAAAAGTTTTCCTTGACCCAGGGAATGCAGGAGGTGTTGCACAAGTGGGACGGGGTATGCATGGAGTTGCAGTGCCTTGTTTATTGTGGCCTTATAGTCTGCACATATTCTAATGGACCTATCAGGCTTTATTGGTGTCACAATGGGGGTCTCCCATCTTGCATGATCAACTCATTCTAAGATCCCCTGCTTGATGAGCTTGACTAGCTGCTCGTCCACTTTTGGCTTAAGGCCAAAGGGGACTCTGTGTGGTTTAATTCTTTTTCTTTTTGCAAAAAGTTTTTATTTTTTATTTTTAAAACAATGTATCATTGTGTGTACAGCATGGTATCTGGGCATCTTTTAGTACATTAATTATATGACATCATATTAATCGTTTTGGTACAAACAAATTCATATTAATCCTCTTCTTCTCTATTATTATTCTTAATTCTATTTACAATGCTCACATTAAATTTACTCTTCCTTTTTATTATTTAAGATTCATCATTTCAAAATTGTACCAATCCCTATTTTCCAATTCTCAATTCTTCTCTTGATTTTACCTTCTGAGCTATTCTAACAACAACAATAATACTACTACACATTTTCCTATATTACTAAAGCTTTTAATTATTCCATGTCACAAAGTATATTTCTGTGTTATTTTTATGCCATTCCTTTTCTAATGTTTATCATATCTGTCAATACAAATTCAATGTCATTATTTAATATTAATCATTTCAGTACAAACATATTCAAATTTGTCCTCAACGTTTCCAATGATATTCATGAATCTAATTATATTACTTCTCTAAAATATAATGTTTCCTTTTTCTACATAAGTTTCTTCAGTTTAAAATTATACCAATCTCTATTGTCAAATTCTCTATTCTTCTCTTAGCTTAACTTTAAAAATATTCTAATAATTAAAATACAAATAATATTACACATTTACCAGATCTTTTCTGTATTGTTTTTATACCATTCCTTCTCTATATTTGTTAAATCTATTAATACAAATTTAAAATTGTTATTAAACCTTCCTTGGCTCTAAGCATTTTTAACAATTTAATTGTTAATTTAATTTAATTAATTGTTAACCTTACTTTTCCCTACCTTCTTCTCTAAAATAAAGCAAGTGCTATGGTGCAAAAAACAATAAGTTTGTTTTTTTTTAACAATACTGTTCCCCTAATTTTCTCTCCCTTTCTCCTAACCTTTTATCTAAACCACTGCCTCCTTTCTATCTTTAATTTTTTTTTCTAACCATCATCCCTCCTCTTCCTTAACAATCTTATCTTTCCCTTAACTTGTCTACGTTTTACATATTTTCTCATTATATTGCTAATTCTATTACCATCTAGCTCATTTTTTTTTAGATTTTTCTCTCACCCCCTCCTTTTCCTCCATTTTGATTTCTACATTTCTTCTTTTAACTCTTTCCCTCGTGGGATTACCAGAGCCCCAATTCTATTTTTAACTCTTCTCCAAATACTATTATTTGTCTGACTTCTACTCTCTTTCTCTTTTTTAATATTGTGCCTCTTGTATTTTTTTGTGTCATTTTTTTGAATCTCCCTTTTTCTCTTTGCCACAATATGTTTATTCATTTCTCCCTCAATTTGGATGTTTTGTCTGTTCTTCTTCTCTTTTTGAACTATAGTTTCCACTTTTTT
>JAEANM010017321.1:0-12984 GCA_017656035.1 Myanophis thanlyinensis
GGCGGTGTACAACCATCTAAAAACAGAAACAATGAATTAATAACAATTAAAAACAAATTAAAAGAATTAAATTAGATGACTGATTAAAAATTATAAAATTTAAAACCAATTTCAGACCCCAAATAATTAATGCTAGGCCATCGCTCTGCTAAACAACTAATTCCTTCAACACTGCCAAACTACTTACTAAGTCTGCATTACTCTTATTCTTCTCATCGTTCCTATCATCTATCTCCTCCCACTTAAGACTATAACTTTGTTGCTTGTATCCTTATGATTTATATGGATTATTGTTTCCTAGTGTGATTTGATTGCTTGTTTAGTACCCTATGACTATCATTAAATGTTGCATCTTATGATTCTTGATGAATGTACCTTTTCTGTTTGTGTACACTGAGAGCATTTGCACCGAAGACAAATTCCTTGTGTGTCCAATCACACTTGGCCAATAAAAGAATTTTATGCAAGAAGTTTGCCATTCCAGAATTCCTAATCACCATCCAATCTCTAATTTGAAAGCTTTCATTTAGGAGAGCTGGTGGTTGCTCCAAGCAGCCACTTCCACTATTAGCAAAAATATTCTCCTTTCCTTTTTTTACCCCCTCTGTAAAATGCAGAAGTATTTTGAGTGATTTAAGGAGGAATGGCAACACGTTCCTCCTTTCTACTTTTAGCAAGGTTTGGTTATTTGCCCCCAGATTCATATGGGGAGGAGAGAGGGTGATTCGTGGCAGAGAAGAAGACAACTTGGACAATGAGAAACGATTTTCTGTTTAAAACAGGTTCAATGCAGAAATAAATTGAGATGTTTCTCAGTGGTGGAATTCAAATTTTTCTGCTACCAGTTCTGTAGGCATGGATGGGGTGGTGGTCATGTGACTGGGTGGGCAGTTTCTGCTAGCAGGGCAATAAAGATCAGGCTAGAAACAACACCAGGATGTTTCCTTCCTGCCTTCCTTACAGGATTAACCCTGTAAAGTGGGGAAAAACAAAAGGAGATTTCTTCTGACAACCGGTTCTCTGAACTGCTTAGAAAATTTACTACCGGTTCTAGCAAACCGGCTAGAACCTGCTGAATTTCACCTCTGATGTTTCTAAATGTATTAAAGGAAGTAGATTGGTTTGTTTCCAAGTAAATACAACCCGAGTTGATTAAAGTTCACTCATCATAGAAAGGGTGGAAATGAGTTGGAATTCCACCCTGTAGTGATGGACCATGGGAATTCAAATCCAGCCAACCCGGGAACATTACATGAAGGAAATTTCGGGGACAAGAGCATGTATTTTCTTTATATTACAGATAGTCCTCAATTTATGACCACAATGGAGCCCAAAATTTCTGTTTGCTAAGTGAAACATTTGCTCAGTGAATTTTGCCCCATTTTATGACCTTTCATGCCACCACCGTTAAGTGAATCACTCCAGTTGTTAAGTTAGTCACCCGGTTGTTAAGTGAATCTGGCTTTTCCCTTGACTTTGCTTGCCGGAAGGTAGCAAAAGGAGGGAATGACGTGACCGCCAGGAACACTGCGACCGTCGTAAATATGAATCAATTGCCAAGCATCTGAATTTTCATCACATGAACTTGGGGATGCTGCAACGGTCGTAAGTGTGAAAAACGGCCATAAGTCATTTCTTTTTTTTCAGTGCCGCTTGTAACTTTGAACTAAAATGAAATAAAAAATGAACTGCTGTAAGTCAAGGATTTCAGGCTTTTTGGGGTCTATCAAAATCGGCGGCAGGAAAGCAGATAATTCTAGTGCATCAAAGGGCAAATAAAGAGAGGATAACTGAACTGAGAATTCAGAAAATTTAGGAACAAACCCAGGGCTATAAAGATAAACATATATCCAATTGCCCAGACTAATATCAAACTTTTAGCAATGTTGATAAAGAAAAGGTATTGGATTACAGAAGTTTCGCCTACTAAATGCAATTACTTTAGCACCTTTCATAAAGTTACTCTTCCAAGTTCTGGAGATTTCCAGAGCAGGTGGATGAAATCATATGAATTCTCTGATTCTTCCTTTTCCAGATTTTTTTTTTTTTTCGTTCGAGAAGACCATCTTCATTTTTAAGTCACCTTCTCTGCAACGCCCCCTTTGTATCATGAATGCTAGTTCCACCGCTTTGTGGCTTCCCAACGCATCCTCGCCATTGCCCTTGGAAACCGGCACGGACCTAAACAGGTTCAGAGACATTCTTAAGATCGTCTTGTACACGGTTATTTTTCTCCTCGGCTCCCTCGGCAACGGCGTCGTGATCTGGATCACCGGCCGCCAGGTTTCCCACACCATCAGCTGCGTCTGGTTCTTCAACCTAGCTCTGGCTGACTTCCTTTTCTCCGTGAGTCGTATAGCTCCTCTTGTCGCGGTCAGAGAAGGTTGGGTCTTTGGGAACCTTGCATGCAAAGCCAACGGCTTCATCAAGTACCTCAACATGTTCTGCAGCGAGTTTCTCTTAGCCGCCATCAGCATGGACCGGGCTGCTTGTATCGCCTACCCGTTATGGGCCAGAACACACCGGAACATCCGCTTGGTATGGCTTGCCGCCATCGGAGCTTGGCTCATGGCCATCATCACGAGCATCCCTTTCTACCTTTACCGTAAGGTGGAGACGAAGAACAACCGAACCAGATGCTTGGTGATGCTAGAGGGAGAAGACCCAGGAGTACAAGTGACCATCTACATGTTGAGACTCATATGTGGGTTCTTGGCCCCCTTCACCATCATCATGGTCTGCTACAGCATCATCATCGTGGTCCTGAGGAGACGTCAGACATCCTCTCACTCAAAGAAGTCCTTCAAGGTCATATTGGCCCTGGTAGTCACCTTCTTCCTCTGTTGGTTGCCCTATCACATCACCCAGCTCCTTAAATTGCCAGGAGTGAGTGGCCCAACCTTCTCCTTCATTTTTCTTTTTGCGTCCTTTCTGGCCTACCTCAACAGTTGTGCCAATCCATTCCTTTACTTCTTCATGGGCGTGGACTTCCACAAAAAGTTGACCCTCTATAACATCATCAGGGCCCTCAAGAAAATCTTGCTGGAAGAAAGCAGCTCCCAAGGTAGAAAATCCAGTAGTAGCCATAAAGGATCGTTTTCTATGAACGAAGAGGCAATGTCCTCAGAAATCTCTCAGTTGCAAAGTGGAAACTCAACCCCTCAAACGTGAAGTATCTCAGGACCAGTGAAATTTGAATTTGTGTGCTTCGGTTGTTGTTTCTGTCCCATCCCCAAGCCATAATTTTAGACGCGTTGAATTTTTAAATATTTGCAGGTGGGAAGGGCTGACAGAAAGCAGCCTTTTCTCTCATAACAAGCTGTTATAAAATTGCTTTCATTTTTTTGCATTAGTTACACAAGGTACGTAGGAACTCTGTGCATCCGTGTTAGTCATATCTGAATGCCGATTTCTCTCACGCTCTTGTTCATCGGGAAACTTATCATGGCCTATCTACCAATTATAGCCAAATCACAAGCCATCATGGAACCTTCTTAAAATGATAGCCAAGAGAGCCTCTGGATCTGCTTTTCTTGTTTTGAATAGAGCAGGGGTGCCAAACTTCGGCGACTTTTAAGACTTGCGGACTTCAACTCCCAGAATTCCCTAGCCAGCCATACTGGTTTACAAATCTTTAAAGCTGAACACCCCTGGAATACAGTATTTGCCTTTGGCCTGCAATTTTGTGGATGCAAGATTATATTCTACTGTACTGTTTTATTGTTTATAATTGTTAGAAAATAGGAAATTGCTCCTGCAAAAACCTAGTGAGAAACTCGGGAGTACAGAAGCTATTTCTGATTTTATGCATGCTGGAATTGTTGGGATGGGCAGCAGACGCCTTGTTCTGCAATAAATCTGTCATTCCCCCCCCCCTTCCACCCTTTACCATCTGTTGTAAAATCCGTTGGTTAGATAACTCAACTTCTGTCTCGGATTACTGTCAGACATCCCACTGAAGCTCTCTTAAGGATTCTGCAATGAACTTTCTCAACTTTTCTAAGTTCAAAGGAAGGCTATTCGCCTTTGGTTCAAGTTTTCCGAGCTCAGACATGCTTAGCCTCACTAACTGGCTCACTTAGCAACAGAAACGTTGGGCTCAATTGGGGTCATATGTTGAGGACTATATGTATCCGGAGGGGGGGGAGCTCGTCCGCTTTGGAAGAACAACACAACAACTCCCAGTTCTGTATTACTTACTAGGCTTGTTTGCTTGCTCTGTGTTTCCTTTAGTTTGAATGTGAATGTTTTAAATTGCTATGCTGTGATTTGACATTTCTTTATGTACATTTTTTTTGTTGCTATTCTGGGCTCTGTGAAGGATTACAGGTTTGTTACTATTGCAACTAGACAACCTGTGACCGGTTGGCTTATCATTTCAAAGGTATTTCCTTACCTGAAGAGAGAAATAGAATGAGCAAATTACAGGCAAAGTAAAGCACGGAAAACAGAAGTGACTTCCGGCTTCCTACTGGCTTCCCCAATGACTTTCCTTGTAGGAAGGTGACAGGGAGTGTTGGAAATTATAGTTGTGGTTGGCACAGTGCAATAGTTCTCAACCTTGTCTTTACCATGGACCCCTTTTAAATACCTTTTTGTGACCACAAACCAGGGCCACGGACCCCACCCCCCCAGAGATTCGGACCATTGCGGACCTGCAGACCTTCCGGCACACGTTAAAAACCCATTTATTCCAGCAAGCCGGTCTGGCCTGACACTTAGCGGGGTTTTGATAATTTTGTTTTAATTGCTTAAATTTTAAACTGTAAATTTTAACTTTTAGAATATTTATTTCGGCCTCGGATTTAATTCATTTTTAATTGTTTTTAAATTTGATATGTTCTGTTTTAAACGGCTGTGCATCGCCGCGAGTCCTTCGGGAGTGGGGCGGTATAGAAATTTTGAAATTAAATTAAAATTAAAGATTTAAAGCACTAGATTGCATCAAGTCTTCATGGACCCCCAGGATGATATCGCAGCCCCCTCCCCCACCAGCGGTCCACGGAGCACAGGTTGAGAACCATGGAGCACTGAAGCAGCCACAGCTTGCCAAATTTCAATCCCACAGGAGTCCTGGGTCCCCAATTTTAGATGCGTTCTGTAAGTTAGCCCATTTGAGGCACGTTGACCCACAAATTGTTGCCTTGTGATACTCCGTTTTGCCCCGAGTGAAGGTTACAAACAGACACAAGGGTTTTAAGTGCATATAGATAAGCTCACACAGAAGTACACAGAGAGGATCGTATGGGGAAAGGAAGAGGATTTTCTCCCTGCCGTCTCTCACCTCGACATTAGAACGGAAGTGGGATCCTGTGTGTACAGGTAGTCCTCGACTTTCACTGTTCACTCAGTGACCCTTCAAAGTTACAACAGCTCTGGAAAAAAAGTGACTTTTGACCATGTTTCACACTTACGACCATTGCAAGACCTCCGTGGTCAGGAGATCGAAACAGACGCTTGGCAACTGGACGGTATTTAGGATGGTTGCAGTGTCCCCCCAGGGTCATGTGATCACATTTGCGACCGTATGACAAGCAAGGCCAGTGAGGAGATGAGTCAATGACAGGGCTGTCAAATTTGATTTCATGGAGGGCTGCATCAGGGTTGTGTTTGATCTCGGGTGTGTGTGTGTGTGTGTGTGTGTGGCCAGAATGGCCGTGGCCAACTCAATGTCACTCATGTTGGGAGCACCTACGGCGGCCCAAATGTTCTGCCAGCAAAAACGGGTTCCCGAGCTCCGTTTCCCGCTGCAACAGCCTCCTGCAACCCTCTGCCAGGAAAACGGAGCTTGGGAATGCGGCCCTCCTGAGCTCCGTATTCACTGTCTGCAGGAGGCTGTCACAGCCGGAAACGGAGCTCGGGAGCCTCACTGTTTCCAGGGTGGCCTTGCGGGCCAGATCTAAGCACCCCATGGGCTGTATCCGGCCCACGGGCCTTGAGTTGGACACCCCTGGCCTTTCTTTCAATGACCACAAGACGGTGGGCACAGCTCTGCAACCATGTTTATCCTTGTAATAAATGAACATTCAGGAACAATGAAGGTTTCTTAAAACATTATCTTCTAGACAGGAATAAACTGAGCCCAAGCCAGATTAGTTTTCACTTAAAGGATTTATACAATAAATATTCCCTACACGGTTTTGTACACGGCTTCCCTTTCAACAGTGTTCCCAGGTTTTTTAAAGAAAAGACCCAAAACACGCAATAAATATAAACAGATCTATACAGCATGGGGGAGACGTTCTCCCTTCCGATCGAGGAAAACGGCACCTCCGATCACAGAGTCCTACAGAAATCTCAAGAACATTTTTCATAAGCCAACGGACGTTATATCATCTCCCAAATCTCCTCTGATTTCCAGACAAGTGTTTTTGGGGTTTTTTTTTGAGTTAAGGGCAACTTCCAGAGAAATTATTCTGAGTTCTCTGGAATAGATGGTTATCTTTTATGCAACTGGCTGGAATCCATACCAACAACTTGTCTTCCGAAAGGCCGTTTGAGCAGCCAGCAAACTGTGCGATCGGAAATGTCTTCTGAGCTGGTCCATAAAACATCCAAGCTATCCATCATCTTCACGTCTCAACAGTTGCAACTCCGGGTACTGAACAAGCCCTATATGGTAGTTAGGCTCCAACAAAACATATAACAGCATCCAAGTTCTGCCACTGCACCCCTTGGTGATCAATTTTCCCTTAGAAGGAGATATCCCAGTAAAACCTTGGGAAGAAACGCTATTCCCAAACTGAAGAGTTAAAAGAGTCCACTTCATCTGAAAAACCTGGTCAGTATCGAGTGTTTTCCTCGGCTGCCGTGACAATCGCATCCATCCAGATCCTCATAGCCTCTGGACTTGGTGCCACCATGCAGAAGAGACGATCGTAGGTCTTGACGCAGAAGGTCAGTTTGGGGTGGGGACTCTGCCAGAAACAAAAAGAGGGACGAATGGACGAATGGAAATAAGTGGGCTGCGTTCACAAAGAACCTCTTAACCTACCTACTTACTCAATCGATCTATACTCCTGAATTAGGGTGATTTACCCCCCCCCCACTTCTAGTGTTTTTCTGCAAGGGCATTCTCCACTTTTTCTCCCACATCAATTAACCATTGGTTGCCATAGAAGTTGACTGATTTATTTGTCACCCGAACCTGATATAGTGAGCTGAGAGCGAGTGAGTGGTCCAAAGTGCCCCAGATGGCTTTCATGATAACTAAGGCAAGACTAGAACTCACCAACTCCTGGTGATTGGCCCAAACTCACCCAGCCAGCTTTCATGCCTAAGGCAGGACTAGAACTCACTCTCTCCTAGTGAGCGTCCTAAGCTCATCCAGCCAACTTTCATATCTAAGGCAGGACTAGAACTCACTGACTCCTGGTGATTGGCCCAAAGTCACCCAGCCGGCTTTCATGCCTAAGGCAGCACTAGAACTCACCATCTCCTGGTGATTGGTCCAAACTCACTCAACCAGCTTTCATACATAAGGTGGGACTAGAACTCACTGTCTCCTGGTTTCTAGCTGCACCAAAATACTGTCAGGATTCATATGTTGAAGCCTAAATTAACTCAGTGTGCTTGCTATAAACAATGCACACAAGCAACAACAGAAAACCTAATTAAGATTTGGATAGCCAGGCTGATTATGGTGCATCGATGCAAGCATGAGATTTATAACTGATGTTTATAACACATGTTGAGTGTAAGATCATTGTGTAAAAACATAAATACTGTACTATTTTAAAGAACGATTTGTTTGCTCTTTGCTTATTTGGCATGTTTGCATACAACTGCCTCATGGCAGCTCGCCCGCAAACAACAATAACTCTTAGGAATAAATAAAATAGTGCAAAGGATAATAAACTGAGCGTAGAAAAAAAATCAGAAAGCATTACAGCTTTACAATTTCAAGATAAAGGCCCATCGCAGAAGACAGAAGCCAACACAGTGGCATTAGCAATTAAAAACTAGCAGTAATTAAAACAGGGTTGTTAAGGCAAAAAGCTAAATGCATAATAAAATACGTCGGGGGGGGGGGGTTTCTCAAACAATGTCAGTGAAAAAGCCAAGATGATTGATTTGGGTCAGGGAAGGAAATATGCAAAATGTGGCAACTTTTCCAAGGAATTCAGGGCAATGTGATCTTGAACTCGTTTCATTATTCAGCCATTTGAAGAATATTGGAGAGTATTCAAAAGTGGTGGGAAACTTTGCAGAGAGCGCCATTTGCTTATGGGAAGTACAACATGCAGCTCTTGCCTTCTGCAGTTAAGATTCCCAGGTCAAATTTAAGGGGCAAAAAGCTTCTGTTGAATAAATAGTTCTGGATAGAACACATTAGGCGCCAAATGTTTCTCAAGAACAGCTAAGGGCCCTGTTTTGACTAAGCCAGTTCAAACTTCATGTCTCCCTTCCCGGAAATTATTCAGTTTACAGTAATACACTATGTCAGAAGTTTTCTGCCTAGGATTATGACTTGTTTTGGGAGGGGGGGCTTGAAATATTTGAGGGGGGGACTTTGCACAGACAAAAGTTGGATTGCTGTTCCAACGGAGCCTGGATAAGCCTGCATTACCATATTTTTCGGGATATAAGACACACCTGAGTATAAGGCGCACCTGGATTTAGAAGAGGAAAACAACAACAAAAAGGGTTTTGGCCTCCGCACACCCCATTTTCAGCCTGTTTTCAAGGCTTTTTTTTTTTTTGGCCCATTTTAGGCATTTTTTGGCCTGTTTTTGAGGCTTTGGGGCCCATTTTTTATCCTTTTTGAGGTTTTTTTGGCCTGTTTTTTAGGCTTTTTTTCTGCCCGTTTCTGAGGTTTTTTTCAGCCCGTTTCTGAGGCTTTTTTCTGCTTCTTTTTCCACCCCCAAAAGCTCCAAAAACTGACTGGAGAAACCCCTCAAACAGGCCCCAAAAAGCCCTGAAAATGGGCCCCAAAAGCCTCAAAAATGGGCCAGAAAAAGGCCCAAAAACGGGGTGTACGTAGGCCCAAAAACGGCCGGTGGGTGGGCGGGGCTTCAGCAACATTCGCCATATAAGACGCACAAACATTTTCACCCACTTTTTGGGGGGTCAAAACGTGCATCTTATGCGCCAAAAAATACAGTAAGTAAATACTGTGTGCATTTGTGTGTAGAAAGAACCCGCATCAATCCAAAATGAATGTGGAATGAAAATGAAAATGACTCAGATTTTAGGAATTAACGCAAATCTGAAAAAACTCATCTTTCCCGTTCCGAAAAAAAAAAAAAGATTCAATTGGATGGTTTTATTTCTAATGAAGTAGTTTTTTATTTGATAAACTTGCCAGGCTGCACTGTTGTCTTATCTGACACAGAGCTGGTTAAAATGCAAGTATTAAAGGCAGTGGTATGCCCATTTTTTGCTCAAGTCCAATAAAATGATTGATGGGGAGAAAACAATGTCAAATATATCTATCTATCATTTTAGAGTGATAAATAACACAGCAAGCTTAAGAACTCCTGCAATATTCAATTGATTGGCAGATGGTATTGATATCGATGACATCCTTCTTTCTGATCAAACTAACCTATATTAGCTACTAATTAAAATCTAACATCATAGATAAAGCCATATTTTCATGAAAATACACTAATTTCTCAAACTGGACAACTTTTAAGACTTGTGGACTTCAACTCCCAGAATTCCCCAGCCAACTGGAGGATTCTGGGAATTGAAGTCCACATGACCTAAAGTCCCTAAATTCGAGAAACAATGTACTAAAACTTCATACTATAATATATAATATCATCCATCCATAGACAGAGACAGACTTGAAATTCGCAGCCCGAGCAAGTAGTCGTAAAATCAGCCCAGCGCAGAATTTTTAAATGTTAAGCATGCAGCCCAATGTTGTGGAAATTTATTCCAAGGTTTCTGGGGAAATATCATTTTGGATGTTTCCACGGAATAATAAAATAAGAGCAAATTTTCGAGGAGCAATTCTGGGAAGGAAGGCTTGGTCACTCAGCCCAAAACTCTAATGGTCTGAATCGGTTTGGATCCCACAGGCCTTCCCCGGGTCTGCATGAATTAAAAAAGAGATTTTCAGCAAATCTCTACTCTTGGTTGGTACCTTGAAAGCACTTCGAAGATGATCGCAGTAAACTTCTTCAATGGCCTGGAAATAGATCACACCCTTAAGCTTGGTCTCTTCTTTGTCTGGAAAGGGGATTTAAAAAAAATAAAATAACAGGACCATGTTAGCAAGTTGGGAAGGACAGAAAATGAAGGCCCAATGGATAAAATGAGAAATAGAAGTTATATATTCACCCAAGAAGTTTAAACAGGTCTGTTGAAGACCTACTGGCCACGTTCACACCATCTTTAGGTTGTTTTATACCATGTTTGCTTTCTGCAGCTTAGCATTTGGTATAAATCCAAAGCGTATCTTTTACTTTATGATTCGGTACGTTATGCAAAACTAGAAAACGGGTGAATTCAACAACCGGGTAAGCAGGTTTGGGGAATACAACTCACACACGTCCCCAAAACAATACCCAATCCTTGCTCTCTGCTCTCCACCCATCCACTGTTTTGGCAAACATATTGGGGTATTATTCTATTTCTGCTCCCCTTTTCATTGCTTATTTTATTGTACTGTTGCAGGTAGTCCTCGACTTATGACCACAACTGAGCCCAAAATTTCTCTCGCCAAGTGAAACCTGTGTTAAGTAAATTTTACAACCATTTTTACGACCTTTCAGTTGTTAAGTGAATCGCGGCAGCTGTTAAGTTAGTAAGTTGGTTGTTAAGTGAATCTGGCTCTCCCATTGATTTTGCTAGTCAGAAGGTCCCAAAAAGGGATCACGTAACCCTGGGACATTGCAACTGTCGTAAATAGGAGCGTCCAAATTTCAATCATGTGACCATGAGGAATGCTGGCAAAGGTCGCCAGTGTGAAAAACGGTCATAAATCACTTGTTTCAGTGCCCTTGTAACTTTGGACGGTCACTAGCATGAACGGTTGTGAATCAAGCCTTGTAAATTTAACAAGTAAATAATAAAAATAAATAATAATTTTGGACAGCACCCTATATGAAAGGCCTCCGTGATACTCTTTCCTTGTTAACCCTAATTCTTTGCAATCGCCAAGAAAGGGGAGTATAATGGAATAAATTATTCCATTCTCCATCCCCCAGATGAACCTGTTTGGAGCAGAGGTGAAATTCAGCCAGTTCACATCTGTTCTATAGAACCAGTTATTAGAAGAAATCTCCTTTTGTTTTTTTCCTTTGCAGGGTTAATTCTGTAAAGATTAACTTGACGGGGTTAATCCTGCAAATAAGGCAGTTTTTTTCTAGCCTGATCTTTATTGCCTTGCTCACAGAAAATGCCTCTCCCCTTGTTACATTGCAACTTTGGTGAAGTTTAATTCTGTGCTTGGGGATGTTTAATCCTGTGGCCACGCCCACAGAACCGGTAGTAAAAAAAATTGAATTTCACCATTTGGTTTGGAGCCAAATCTACAAAGAATGTGATTTAAAAATCACCTGTTAATGCATCCTTTCTCCTGGTCCCTTAGAAGAAGTACAAGTACTGTATTTTTCGGACTATAAAGACACACTTTTTGTCTCACAAAAGTGGGTTGAAATGTCTGTGAGTTTTATAGAGCTAATATTGCCGAAGCCCCACCCACCCAGGGGCCATTTTTTGGCCTCCGCATGCCCTCTTTGGGGTCATTTTGGGGCCATTTTCAGCCTGTTTCTTGGGGGGGGCTGAAAATTGGCCAAAAAAAGGGCCAAAAATGGTCTGAAAAAAGGACCAAAATGGACCAAAAAAAGGATCAAAAACAGGCCAAAAAAAAAAAGGACCAAAAACAGGCTGGAAAAAGGGTCAGAAACAAGTGAAAAAATTTCCTCTTCTAAATCTAGGTGCATCTTATAGTACGAAAAATACAGCAGTTACCTCGCTCTCGCTCTCACCTGTGTAATATGCCAAGACGCGCTTTTGGCGATCAAAAGTGAACCAACGTTTCTTCCAAGTCTTGATCCTCCCGCCCATCTTGACCAGGTAACCTTTGCAAGATTTGCTGGTCACTCTCACGTGCTGGCAGGTTTCGACACTATGTCCCGATGCCTCTAAATGTTTGCGCAGGTCAAAGGCAGCTGATTTAGCTTCCCGGATCTCCATGTGGTTGTGGATCTGTAGGGCAACGAGAAAGCAAGATCTTAAAACCGGACAGGGGTCGGTCCGAGGAAGCTCTGGGGCTGTGGTTTGTCTCCCTCATTTGGGGGAAAAGAGAATTTGTGTGATCTCAGCATTCTTCCTATAGGGCCAGGGGAGACACGATAGCAAAATTCCAATATTTGAGGGGTTGCCACAGAGAGGAAGGGGTCAAGCTATTTTCCAAAGCACCCAAAGGCCAGACAAGGAATAATGGATGGAAACTGATCAAGGAGAGATTCAACCTAGAAATAAGGAGAAATTTTCTGACAGTGAGAACAATCAACCCATGGAACAGAAGTTGCCTTCAGAAGTTGTGGGAGCTTCATCACTGGAGGCTTTGAAGAAGAGACTGGACTGCCATTTGTCGGGGATGGTGTAAGATCTCCTGCTTGGGGGGTGAGGGTTGGACTAGATGACCAACAAGGTCCCTTCCAACTTTGTTCATCTAATCAGTGCCATGTTGGAAGGGATGGTTCCCTTCCTGCAACCTAGGCAACCGTTCTAAAGATGGGTCTTCCATGGTCCTCTCGGTATATCTTAGCAGGAGACCAGAAAATAAGCTCCTAAGCTTTCTAACTTCTTCAAACCTGTGTCTTCACTATTTAGATCAGGGGTATCTCACCTTGGCAACTTTTAAGACCTGTGGACTTCAACTCCTGGAATTCCCCAGCCAGCAGAACTCTGGGAGTTGAAGTCCACAGATCTTAAAGTTGCCAAAGTTGGATATCTCTGATTTTAGATCATTGAATCAGATGCAAGCTAGGAGAATGAAGGTGAAGAATAGAATAGAATAGAATA